>BQNB010048534.1:0-37001 GCA_026074375.1 Tanacetum coccineum
GTTGTTTATATAGAAGTACTTCAAGGTTCAATAGGTATGTACAATATACATATGACATATTTTATACCATATTTTAAATTTCATTATATTATCAATCACTACATAATTTTAATTATATTTTCCATGGACTATTAGGTGTTCACGGAACATACATTGGCTATTAACTTGATTAGTGGTCACATACGTCATTTGTTATTCAAGACCATCAAATTTAGAGACGACAATGCATGGACATTTATTTATTTAATTTTTACAAACTTAAATGTTTATCTAATAATTCGCTTATTATCTGATTATATCTTTCATATATTAATAGAACCAGTTTATGTTCGGTATTTTTCTTACTTTACTTATGCACATAACTTCTTACAAAATAAATTCGTTAAAATACACCCGGGGTTACACGGGTCTTTAAGCTAGTATCATATACAATACTATTCTAATCATGTATTTTGGCATGACTTTCTTAGTTTCCATTGACACTTTCTTACACTATGTTCTTGAGTTCTTTCATTAAAGAAAAGTAAAGTAAACACTTTCCTTCCAAAATTGGGAGGAAACACTTTACTTTAATAATCATCAAAATAACACTAAGTTTCCTTTCATTTTATTTTATTTTCTTTCTTTAGTACTACTCGAGAACACAACATCTTCTGTTTCATTTTCATTTTCTTTTTTTCTTTCTTAACTCTAACTCGAGAACATAGTTTAGTTTCATACAAAATGTGGCTAAATACGGACTCATAAATTGTGTATATATGTATTAAACAACTCT
This sequence comes from Tanacetum coccineum, assembly GCA_026074375.1. Lineage (NCBI taxonomy): Eukaryota > Viridiplantae > Streptophyta > Magnoliopsida > Asterales > Asteraceae > Tanacetum > Tanacetum coccineum. Next base: position 776 of record BQNB010048534.1, read on the forward strand.
CATATCATCAAAACATAATCTATGAATATGAAATCATATTTCTTTACATTGTTCCTAGCCGTTCTCTTTGGGCTTCTTCTTATATCTTTTGCCACAACCACTCCATCTGAGGCTCATACTCCCAAAGTATGCTACATTCACACACATGTACACATACACATGAATGAGTTCAATCAGTTCATTAATGATATGTTTGCAACTATATGATAATCAAAAGTATTGTATGTGAATAGTCATTGGAGCAGAAAAAGCAGTTCATCGTACCAATGCTGGAGGCCATGGCGGTTGGGGTGGGTGGGATAAATGAATAATGGTGTTGGGAAGAATTAAAAGAGGAAACTGAATATTGTGTTGCAAATGGGATGTTTATTTGATTGTATAATCATGTATTGTACAATGTACTAGGTGTGAAAAAATAAAAACTGATGGATGAGTTTCTCACATTATTTCTTTTATTAGAAATGTTTTTTATTCTTTCAAAAATCAAGACTCAGTAAAGTAAAATGTAGTGTTTATACATCATTTATTAGAGGAATAGATTGGAGAGACTATATAGTGTTGCATCCTTGCTTACTACAGTATTAAATAACGTACGCTACGATCTATACATTTGCAGTAATATATTGTTTATGCTGAGAATTGGATTTACTTCAAACCTACAAAAGTGCTTCCCAGTGTAAAGTAGTCAGCATAAGACAATGAAACCCTCTAGAGTGATTGTGGTAAGGCCTTTCGAATAACAAGGGAATGAACTTGTTTGTTGTGACCAGAAACTGTTGGGTTTTACAATCTAATTAACCATATTAATTAACACGAGTACGCAGCGGAATAAAGATAACATGTAGAATACATTAATTAACAAGAATAGAAGAAGTATACCTTTTAGCACGAAACGATACACCGTTTAAAGGTAACCGTAAACAACGTCTTCTAAATACGCGTGTGTATAATGTCACACGCGAAACCACAAGAATCAAAGTATGATTCCTCTAAGCTTCCACACACTATACGTTCTTAGCAAACAACGAGGTATGCTAGTACTAGTAGTGAATAACAAACGATAACCAAATCTTGACAATCAAGTGAAACCGAATAATCCTTTGTTCTTAAAGTCGAACCAACAAGCCAACAAAAACCCTTTGTGGGTTTATTAAGCGATCGAACAAAGAAAACTAAGAAGGAACAAAAAACCCTTAAGGTTTTTGTAGAAAACCAGTCGAACAAACAAAACATAAGTCGATATATATATAGTTTTGAGTTTTCAGTCGTGTATTTTAGAATGAAATCCCCAACATGTATATATAGGCACTTAGACTTTCCTAATCCTATTAGGATATAATTTGTTAGCCAACTAGGAGAAAAGGAAAACAAAACGCACCCTTTCAATCTTCGGTTTTTCATATTTAGTCCCTTAACTCTTTAATGACTAATATTAATACTTGTTAACATTTAACGATCATTTGCTAAACACATAATATATTACTTTAATATATTCACTCGTTATTCTACATATAAACGTGTGCGTCCCCTTAGGCTCGAAAATATTTCTGGACATATATTAATTCATATTTGGACATAATCCAACAATAATTGCTAGCTTGATTGACCCATTTGTCCTTGCTCGGTTTCAAACAGTTAATTATATAGCTACACCAATCTAAGTTTTCAACACGAACATCATTACTTATTTGCTTCAATATATACATGCTACAAGCTCCGGATGTTTCACACACACATGCCATCGTGTTTGCAAACAACATCAAGAAATTCATGTTAAATAAACTCCCAACATCGTTTGAAGAAACGATAACATCCGTTATATCGTTTGGTCGAACTTCACTCTTTTCACCAAACTGCGATTTCCACTCTACGTGTCAGACGGTCAAACTAACATAAAACTTAGCCTATCTATTACTCCCCCGCAGTTTGAACGGCAGACTTTCTCGACCGAGGACAACTGAAACATTTGTTGAAAGCCGCGCTTATTCTTTTCTTCTTATCATCTTCATCTTCTTTGTTGTTTCTTTTAGCGGATGCAATTAATTGTATTTCGCAGCATAGTGGTTCATTGCTTGCGGCTTCCTCCTTTGCGTGACGATTTTTTTACGTCATGGCTTGCTTTGCCTTTAGGTGGGAGCGACAAATTTGCAACCAACTATTTTTGAAAACTACAATGATCTCCGTTTGTAAAACGTAGAGTAAGAGACAAAAGATTGAAAGATATATCATATAATATGGGACTGTTGGTTTCTAGGGACGGTTAGGGTTTGTTTTTTTGAATGAATGTTAAATAGCCGCTTATTATTTTCCTCATCTTTTTTTTTGAGCGGAAGCATAATTGCATTTGACAACATAGTTGTTTATTGCTTGCGGCATCCTCCTTTACGTGACGATTTTTTTTTACTTCATGGCTTGCCTTTGCCTTTAGAGGTAAGTGGCAATTTGCTAATAACTTTTGTTGTCAACGTACACAGGATCTTCGACAATGAAAAACAAATAGAGGAAAAAAATATAGTTGATAATGGCAACTCAACCATTTTTTTTTCGATTTGACGGCTAGGGTTAGGGTTTATGCATGAATTCGAAAAATAAAATCCTTAATTTAAACAAATAAAGCTAAAATAGCGGAAATCCCTCCGGATCATCGGCGAGTAGCCTAATGACCGGGAGGATAACAAAATTTTGTTTGGTGAATCTTACCTAGAGCTTGCGATACCAGTTTAAAATATCAAAGATAATATATTAATTGATTGTGTTTTTTGTTTTGTATTGACTATTGATTGTGTTTTTGTCTGAATGATTAAAAGTCCGCCTTATTCTTTTCCTCATCTTTTTTTTTTGAGCGGAAGCATTAATTGCATTTGACAGCATAGTTGTTTAATTGCTTGCGGATCTTCTTTGCGTGACTATTTTTTTTTTTACGTCATGGCTTGCTTTGCCATTTAGAAGGTAGTGGAATTTGCCTATATCAAAAAACAACTTTTGTTATTGTCAACGACATTGATCTTCGACAATGAAACAAATAGTGGAAAAAAAATATAGTTGATTCATGGCAAACTCAACATTTTTTTTTATCGATTTGACGGCTAGGTTTAGGGTTTATGGCATTGAATACGAAAAAATGAAATCCTAATTAAATCAATAAAAACTAAAATTATGCGGAATCCCATCGGATATCGGCGAGTAGCCGGATGACCGCGTATGAGGATAGTAATTTGTTGGTGGATCTTACCTAGGAGCTCTTGATTACCATGTAAAATAAACATAAGATTTTTATTATTGATTGTGTTTTTGTCATTACATAAGGAGATTGGCTATGTTTTTACTAAAACATAGCTTAATAAGGAAGCAATCAAACCCTAAAACATTAATGGCTCCAAACCCACAATTAGGTTTGGGCCGAATAAGTCAACCGTCAACGGTCAACAGTCAACGGTCAACAGTCAACGGTCAACGGTCAAACTAACATAACTTAGCTATCTAATATATATAGCTACACCAATCTAAGTTTTCAACACGAACATCATTACTTATTTGCTTCAATATATACATGCTACAAGCTCCGGATGTTTCACACACACATGCCATCGTGTTTGCAAACAACATCAAGAAATTCATGTTAAATAAACTCCCAACATCGTTTGAAGAAACAATAACATCCGTTATATCGTTTGGTCGAACTTCACTCTTTTCACCAAACTGCGATTTCCACTCTTTTATGAAAGGATCGTCAGGTTTTCTTGGTGTCAAAGACTCTATTGAAGTGCCACCAATAGGGGCACCAAGAAGATCATGCACCGATTGTGGGGTAACTTGAATTGAACCATCGGTAAAAGCTAATTCATTTTTTCAATATCTAGATTCTCTATAACATATAAACCTAGCATCCCTGGAATTTCATGAAGTGGCATTTCTATCATACTTCCAAATCCCATTTCTTGCAAACACTTCTTCCTATCAGCATTTAGAATACCCATAGCACTAAATAATGCGGTTGGTGTTGTTCTAGTACGAATGGATTCAAGCTCATTAACTTTTCTCTTTCCATTCTTTTTTTCGTATTCTTTTGTTTCATTTTGTTTCTACTTTTTTCATCATGAGTTTCATTCTCAAAAGTTGTGCATTTCTTTTTATCTTTCCCTTTTCTCTGCCTCATTAGTAGATGTGTTTGATATATTACTAGAAACTGCAATAACAAGAATGTATAAAGTTAATTATCATGTTTAATAACTAAAACTTAAAGAAAAACAGAATATGCTATACATCATTAGTAAGTCTAAAAACATAGTATGTAATAACCATTAGGTATGTGTGGCCATGACCAGGGATGGAAACAGAACCAAATATGACCGGGTGCACAATTTTTTTTAACGTTAATATAATAGAGTTAAAAAGTGAATTAATACGAAGGTTTAATTAATACGATAAGACTAGAAACACATTTCGATGGATCGGGTGCATTTATGATACGTTTAGGAAAAAACGTTATTTTTCTTAAAATTAACATTACATCGAAAAAATCCATAGGTGTCCCAGGCAACAGCGGGACACCCCATGGCTCCGTCCCTGGCCATGACAATATACTATAGCGTATTGTCTTGGTGTAGCAATAGAAATCAATCCAAATCAGCATTTAACTTTTTTAAAAATTTAAAAGAAAAATGATTTCCCTTTGAGCATTCAAAAGATAATGAAATTTTACATTAAAGTTCAAAAGTTCATTCCTTGAAGAAAATATATATATTTATACTTGACGGCGTTTAGCATTAAGCTACTTTAATGCATTAGCCTTCCGATTCCGTCGTAATGAACACAGCAGGGAAAGGAAGTAAGCAACCAACTGATGGCCTCATGCTGGATGAAGAACTCCGTGAATTCTGTAATAAGCACTACAATCAGCTCCTACCTCTGATGGCTGAAAAAGTGCACCAAGAAAAACTTCAAGTTGTCCAGAATTGTTTGACATATGAAGAAAGTTCAAGGCGGAATTCGCAAGCAAAAGAAAAAACTCAGGTCTTTGAGTCAGAATCATGTGATAAGAAAAAGCGATCTAAGAAAAAAAGAAAACGCAGCCTAAGCACCACGTCTAGAAGGTCCTACCCCTCCCAAAGCCCAAGTGTCTTCTCCGGGATGAAGCACGGAGAACAAAGTTCTCCTCGCCAAGGAAGCCCAAGCACCACAGTCTTTAGAAGGTTAGGTGAAAGGAGGAAAAATATCTTCACAAGACTGGGCGAAAGGGAAAGAGATGTGTTCTCGCATCTCAAAAGCGAAAGTGTGTCTCGACGCAGGCACGCGAATGCAAGATGAGAGGCAAGTGCTGGAAGAACAGAAAGAGACCCAGACCACAGAAAAAAGGAAGCGAGGAACCTCGTGCAAAGCTATGTGACATGCTCAAGCGAAAGACAAAGAGAAATAGAAAGAGAATGGGACGCGGCTGATCAAGCAAACAACAGACAACCCACTTGGAATGAAGAAATGTACCTCTCAGAAAGTGAGCATGACCGGGGCGGGCACTGAAAATCCAAATCGAAGAAGCAAAAATCCGCTAATAAAGAAGACTTGTCTCAACCTTGGCTATGTGAGAAGATTGACCCGTTTACGGCTCGGATCCGCAATTTCGAAGTCCCTAAAAGAACTCGCATACCAACTAACGTCAAGACATATGACGGGACAGGAGACCTAGAAGATCTTCTCAAGATCTTTCAGACATCGGCCAAGATAGAACGATGGGTCATCGATGTGTGCTAAAACACACATTATTTATAACTCGAAAAACACTATTAATTGGACTAAATACATAAAATATGCTTAACATTATTGCAAATATGTTTGGTTTGTGTTTTTATGTCTTGCAGGTACAAAGGGTTGAAAACAAATCAAAAACAGGAATTTTTGGGTTCGATTCGATCAAGTTTACTTATTATTCGAAGTCAAAACGAGGTCGGAAATATTCCCCGAGCATGCCATTGGAAAGAGCATGAGATTACAAGTCTAACAGTGCCTTCGTCATTTATTAGGCCGGCCTGATACCCTTTATATGGGTCGGGCCAGCCCTTGTTGAAGCTAGCCCAAGTGTTATATAAATCCAAGCTCAAGATATAAATTAGGCCCAAATGAAGGAAGAGGCCCAACACCGAAATTAGATATCAATAGACCTGGTATTTGTACATCACGTGTAGCAAAATTAAATCCCAAGCATCACGTGATGCGCCACTAGCGAATTTCAAGTGGTTTTATTCATATCGGCTTCATCATTCGGGTTTTAATCTTCTTTCTTTTTCAAACCATAGTAAAAGTAGCATAATTTGTAGTTTTATAATATGTTAATGCTTATTATAATGATTGCTGCTAGCTTAATTGTTATGATTAGTGAGTAGTTTATTAGTGTTGTGGATTGGAAATTAAGTGTGGATTGTAAAAAGGTTTGTTAATTAATAATTCTCGATTATTTAGATTTGTAGTTTGAATGTTTTGAAGGGCAAAATCCGAGAAAATAGTCAAACGACACATCTAGTAATTAATATCTTTTTAAGAGATTTTTGTCAAAATAAACCAACGTTGTGAGATAATTATCTTTTCTAAGGAAGTTAATTCGTTAAGTAAAACCTTAATTCACACTTGAGGAACTTTGCATGTCACATAGCAAGCATGTTCGTCTTATATCTCTTTTAGATCATTTTATCATAATCCTAGTAGTATAATTGTTAGTATAATTTTTACATCTTTAATTAGTATAATCTTTAATATTAAAAGTAGTTTTTTTAAATCAAAAACCAAAATTAAAAGATAATAAAGCATTTAATTTTCAAACATAAACGTGGTTTTCAATTCAATTCTCGTTGGGATTTCGAAACTCGGAAGATTGATCATTGTTTGTCCTCAAGCAATTTTTATATCTAACGGGGATATTATTACCGATACGTTATCGACGAATCAGTTTTTGGCGCCGCTGCCGGGGAGAGTTGTGCGATTTTCACGTGTTGTTTTGAAGTGAATGCCTTGAAGATCCTTTCTATTTTGAAAGTTTATTTTCGTACTTATAAAAATAAAAAAAATCTAAACATATTTTTCTATTTTTCTATCATTAGCAACAACTTGAACTTGTTTCTCACATAATTTCCCAAGTAAACCAACAATCTTCATACCATCAGTACCATAACTTTCAAAATACTATTGAAGCTGTTCTTCTGTCAAGGTAGCGGGCAATCCACCAACAAATATCTTTTTTATTTTGTAATTTACATCCCCTCCTGAACTCCTCCTAACATCACATCCAGTTCTTGACGTTTGTTGTTCTCCCATGAATAAAGCTCTCTTAGCTTCTACTAGCTTTGTATATGATTCTAACTCGTCTTTTTTCCTCAATGGCCATTTCCATATGTCACACTTCCACTTTCTGTGTCTAAATTTTCATTCTATATCACCTATTTTCTTCCTTTTACGCCATTTCCACGTGTCAAACTTCCAAGATCTGCTCTTGAATTTGAAGTTAACATGACTTGCCTTTTTCATCTTAGGCCATTCCAACATGCCAAACTCAAACATCCCATAACCAAGACTAACTAATAAAACATTCCTAATTTGACTATTTACATGTATAAAGCGTTTAGTCACTTGTATAACATCTCCCTTATGTTTCTTTTGTTGATTCAAGAGGTCATCACCATCACGAATGTATGCTAGAAATCCATTAACATTAAGACCACGAATATCAATATCACCACCTTCATTCACACATTCCTGGTTTCCCATTAGTCTTAGATCATGGCATTTCCCAAACAAGTGAACACCTAAAACCCATTCACCATCATCTTTGTTACCCTCTTGTTCCCCATCACATTCTTTCCCGTTTCTAACTAAACTTTCTTTATGCTTATCGTATTTCCCTAACTGATATTCAAAACCATATTCATGTCCATGAACACCAATACCAGTAGGCGAGAATTCTGTTAATTCAACACCTATATGACTTCCTAAACAAGCATCTAACTTTTTATCCGGACTTAAAGATTCGCCATTTTTAGTCACCAAATTATTAAAACCGTATCCAAACCATTTTTACCTTCCCTAACTCTTCTCTAAAATTCATTAACCACATCCATTACTTCCTTATTCATATCTGAACATATCATATTCTTACCAGATTCACCACAACCGAAATCAACCAAAACCTATTCACCACAACCGAAATCAACCAAAACCCTTACTTCCTTATTCTTAATACCCTCCTCACCATGATTATGCAAATCAATATTATTATTGACCACACCACTTGATTCACTTCCATGACCTTTCCCATCTTCTTCACAATTCACCACTTCCTTAACATCTACTATTCTTGACTCATTCGATTCCAATTCCTTATTTTTACCAACCGCTTCACAAACTCCATCAATACCCTCCAAACCAAAATTCTCGTTCCTCACTTCACTACAATCTTTAGCCTCAGAAAGGTGTAGAGATGATGAACTGATTTTTGTCTTTAAAAGATCATGTATTTCTTCTTCCACCCTAGCCAAAGAATAAGCATCCGAAAGACTTCTCGGTTTGTACCAACGTACTTTCCCTTTAATTTTTGAGTGTATCCTCCCAATGAAGAGATCAATGAGATACTCATCATTCATATCCTTATCGCCAATCAACAACTTAAGTGCGTCAATATACTCTTAAACGGTGCCATTATTTCTAAGTATTTTGTTCATTGACATTTTATCAAACACCTCATGTGCATCATTCTGTTTCCCACTTTTCACTTCATTTTTTCCAGATCTTTTACCGCTAATTACTTCATTGTCACAATTGTTTATATTTGAAGATCCAAAAGTATTAACATTACTTGAACTATAACTCGAACTTCGTACCTTACCACTCGGAAAGCATTGATTTTGATGACTACGGGTGTTTCTTTCATTCAATTTATGGATTTCACCCCGTAACAAAACTTGATTGTTGCTGACTTGCACGAACATTGACATGATGGGTGCCGTTGCAGTCTCGATAATCGTCTTGAAATCATCGTTAACAAGTTGTAACAAACCGACTAACTAACTGTAACAACTTGTAACAAAGTGTAACTGATTTGTAATAGAAACAATGGTGGAATGGAGCTTCTTTGCCAGGAAAGAGGTTCTTATACCAATCGTAACACACTGATTATCACAAACAATAGAAATGATAGCTAATCACACAACCTGGTATCAAAGATCAAGAACATGATTCGAAATTGTGATGATTAAATGGAATTAATGAGATGATTGTTATGGAATTGATGAAGTTGAAAGATTACAGAGTTTAAAGAGAAAATCCAGAGATCAAAACATAGACATTGATAAAATGGAGATTAAAAACTACTTAAAGGGAAAAAGGGAAGAGTTGCATGGAAAAGGCCTCTAGTTAGCTGCCACGTGTCCTTAGAATGGGCGGGAGATTCAATCAGGAAATGGATCATATCAAAATTGTTGCTGGTGTTATTGGTTTTTTGATGATATAAATGAAGCTCTCCAATGCTCTATTTATAGGGAGTAAAAGCCATGATGTGATCAGTATAACCAACCGATATTCTCGCCATGATAAATCCATAGAAATCAGTGATCATGGGAGAAGAATTCAAAATTCACTTCATAAACCGTTAACCTCACCTTTTGTTTACCTGGTCAAAAGCACCACTAGCCTTACCAAGTGAAACTAACTAGCAACATTATCTTAGTCACGTAATTATTTCCCAGCATATAAGGTTGTGATGACATCAAATAACGTCTATTTTATAGCATCATTTATCCTATGTAATTAACCTATTTTGTATTATTATTGCAAAGAATTGTTACTTAATCGTTCATATTTGAGAACTGCAGTAATTATGGAGTACTTGGTGAAACTTGACTAAAAGGCACGCATTCTAGAGCTTAAACGAAGATATTTTAAAGATTACTATTCTGACTACCAATACAACGTATCCATCAAGGAAGATACGGCGTATCTGTGCCTACACTCAATAAAGACCACGAAGGACACAAGACCAATACGCCGTATCCTGAGAAGATAAATACGTCGTATTGAAGATTTAGAAGGTGAATATTCTGGAAGATATCAAACGTGGTCCCTTGATTTCTCTAAATACGTATATATAAATATATAATAAATAAATATATATAAATATAAGGGTTAATCAATAATAGTAAATATTCCAAAAGGATTTTAAAAGATTCGCTTTTATCCAAAGCACAATCCCTCAAAACCTACCCGAAATCGTAGTCCCAACGAGGTGCAAATTGAAAATCGAAAACGTTTGTGATCGAGTGATTGAATGGGGAAAGGAATTTGGAAATTTGATTACTAATCTACAAATAAAATGCAAAAACGATTAAAGAAAACCTAAAAAACGAAAGCTAAAAGTGAATTAAACTTAAAAACGAAACCCGGGACATAAACCCGTTCTTTAAAAACTCAAATTTTGAAATTTAAACTCTACGAGTGCAAATTTAATTTTCCTAAGTGCTAAATGATAAACGAAAATTTTCTAAAAAAGAATTATATATTTTTTAATTTTTTATGAATTAAAAATGATTTTAAAGAAATTAAATGATAAAAAATACTAAACAATACGGGAAAAATCTGAAAAAATTAGGAAAAGTAGCTTGAACAATGCTGGTTTTAAGAAAAATAAGCTGGGGTTGCCAGCTTATTGGAATAAGCACGAAATAAGCTAAACATGCTAATGGGCTTATAGGGCTAAAGAAGGCTAATATAATAAATTATACACACTCTAACTAGATAGCCCCTACTGGAGCCGCGGGTTAGTGTGTGTTGTGTTTTGGACGAGTGTGTGCTATAAGGGAGGTCCAGGGTTCGAACCTTGGGTCTCCTTTTTTGCAAAACTATTTTTTTAATTTTCTTTTTGCAAAATTTTAAAACAAGACAAAATAAACAAAAAAAAAAGATTTTTAACAAAAACTTAAAAATAAGCAGTTATAAGCAAATTAAAATGACAGATATGCTACTTTTACACTAAGGCTAAAAAAAATAACTGTAGGGCTACTTTAAGCACTATTAAGCTAACAAAAAGGGAAATGAGCTAGGACAGGCACTACTTTACTCCTAATAAGCAAATCTAACTAAAATAAGCCAGAGAAAATAAGCAGAAAATTAAAAATCAAGCCATAAGCAAAGGGGCAAAACTGTCAAGTAAAACAACCTATGAGGGGCACCCTTTGGGCTTATTTTTAAGCCCAAAGATGGAACCTTATGGCTATAAGGGGTATACCAGCTTAAAGCTGGTACAATAAGCTTTCTAAAAGTGCAAAAAAAAAGAGTTTGAAATAAAAATAAGCTGCTAAAAAGTTAAGAGAAAAGGGGTGGACTCAATCAGCATATGCTGATTTGGTTTTTAGAAAAGAGAAAAAAGGCAATTTGCAGGTGACTCGTCAATAATATATATATATATATATAATATATAAGAAAACACTCAACCAATTACCTTTGCACAAGGAATGGTTAAAAGTTCACAAAAATAAAATATATATGTAGCCGGAAGTATGATTCCCGGGTCGTTTTGTCCCAACGAGGCTTGAATGGAAAATCGAATGACGGAGTGATGATTGATGTTTGAATATGACAAGGATATGATGAGTTTTCTATTTCTACCAATCAAATATACAAAAACGATTAAATAAAACCTAAAAACGAAAGCTATATAACTTAAAACCTAAAACGGGCACGAAAAACGAGGGCTAAAAACCTAAATTTTTTATAAAAATTACACTAAGTGGAGAAAAAGTGCAGAAATTTAACAAAATTAAAAACCCCAAATTTTATCTAATGGTTAAAGCTTAATTAAACTAATTAAAACTAAACCTAACTAATAATTAAACTAAAACTAACAAGGACTAACAATGGACTAACGACAGGGACTATTTGTGACAAAAGACCAAAATAAATTCTTTTTTTCCTACCCTGAACCCCAATCCCGATTTTAGTCCAAGTCCCCAAAAAGTGCTGATTTTAAAAAGTCGTTTTTAGCCAAAACGCAAAACACGAAAGTTGTTCACAACATGTTTTTAAGCAACTTTAATAAAGACACCTTGCGAAAATAAGCACTTTATAAGCTCCAAAAAGCCAAGTTTAAATAAGCTTCAAATGACTCCAAAGCTTATACAAAAGCTGATAAAACAGTATTTGAATACAATTAAGCTGAAATGACAAGAATTAAAGAAAGCTTAAAAATGACAAGTAATTTAAAAACAAGTATTTAAAAGACAAGAAATTAAATGACAGAAAATGTAAATTGCAATATATTAAAAGTTGGTACAAACTTTGGTTACAAGCTTTTGTCCCTAACAAAAAAATTCGACAAAAAACTAATGGATTACATATGACCTATATTTATACTAAAACCCTAAATCTTAAGTCCTCCTCTTGTGCTTTCTCTGTGAGTGGCTCAGCCCTTGTGTTTGTTGTGTGATGGGAATATCAAAGCAATCTTGGCCATCCAAGTTTCTTGGTGCCCAATCCGAGTAATCTCAACCCTTCTTTTTCTTGTCCAATGGGTGGGTTTAAGATTGCTAAGGTGGAACTTGGCAGCTTATGGTTGTGGGTTGAGATGGGAGTGATGGGTTTTGGCTTTTTGTTGCAGGGTTAAAGACAAAACGATGATGAATAGTGCCAAATTTGGATGGCGGGAAAATTGGGTAATGTATACTCTGTTTGATTTTAAGCAGGGTAAAACTTTTGAGTGTTGGCAAAACAAGTCCCTTAAGTTGATATATGTTATTGCAGTTTAAGTCCTTTGTGAGGATAACATTTTTGGAGGTTGGCAAGCTTGTCCCCTCAACATATATAAATGTATTACATGGTTTGTCCTTGAGGTGATATGAAAAAATGAAGGGTTGGCAGAATTAACCCTTAGAGGTGTAAAAGTTTATTGCACACATGGTCCATGTGGTCTAACTGAGTAGGCTGTTAAGTGCTATCGATGGTTAAATGTTTGATGGGCCAATATATGAGATTTGGGCTGGTTATGATTAAAAAAAGGGAATGGGCTATTTAAATATGATTTGGGCTTTAAGTCTTCAAATTAACCCTTAATGGGCTGCCCCAGCCCATTAGATGGGTAAGCGTGGCCCATTAAGAATTTCTTCGGTTTTACCTTCGACTTTGACTGTTGACTTTCGGGGTTGACTTGACTTTGGTTGACTTTTTGGCTTTGATTTGACTTTGTCTTTTCCACGCTTTTCCATTCCGTGCTCGGTTTTATCCGTATTTGCTTGTTTTTTTGTCATTTTCTCGGATATCCGTTTCCTGCACAATATAAGTGAAAACATACAAATACAATGTATTTTTGGTGCGTTTTTGGTCATTTAAGTCCGGATTTAAAGGTTAAAGGTATGTGTATTTAAGCACATACCAAAATCCCCCATACTAAACTATTGCGTGTCCTCACGCAATGCTATAAGTAAGCACTTAAGAAAACTAAGACCCTCAATCCCCCTCGACTAGTAACCTAGAAAAGTAGATAAGTGTTCGTCAAGGGGAATTTAAAATCAATAGCTTCGAAAAGCCCTGTTTTTACCATTCATAAATATATACTTATTCCTACACATATTTTTGTATTTTTCATTTTTCTTCTTATTAGCAACTAACTAACACGTTTGACTTTCGTTATTTTAGGGATCATAGAACAAGAAACATTTCAATCCTAAAATGCCCCAAAAAGGATAAATTCATCGTTCCTGACTTTTCACTTATTCCAAACCAAGCTTAAAATGAAATCACCGCTAATTATGAGTTAAGATGCTAACACTACTCATATTTATAACTTGTGAACTTTTCACTCCCGACAATTATTATATATTAGGTGAATGTGCCATTTCGAATTTCAACCATGGATCAACGTTTTGCAAAAATTCCATGCTTCACGTTCCACCCGAGAATAATGAGTTTGAAGGCGAGATCATCCCATGTAGCGACTTTCGTCTCGGCACATCCCAACCTCGCGGCTAAGTGACCAGGCTTTTGACACCTTACAAAGACTAGTATCGGGACTCACGGACCTTCGGTTTCAAGAACTCTTAGGTTTCCCATTTACACATATCTTATTTAATGTAATCATGCAATAGTCTAAGTTCAAAAGCATATTTAAATTTAAGAAAAAGAGATTTTCCATATATTTATTAAATTATACTTATTCACACATAACATTACCATACCCATGATGCAATTGTAACCCTCGACCTTTTAGAAGGCTGCAACATCGGTTGTGAGCCGGCAAGATGCAACAAACTTTTATCAGCCCACAGTTTATAATTATTATTCATTATATTTTTTTATAATATATAGAGAAGACTTCTTTTTGAAAAATTTAAGTATAAATTTGAACTAAGACTAAAATTATTGCTATCGACTACATCTCAAAAATTATTAATTTAAGTTTAATTTCCAAAAATAGCACGTATTATTAGTCCGGTTAGGAGCTTATGGGAGAAAAAGCCACAAATTACATACATGAGCTCTTAAAATTTCCAAATAATCCTTGTTTAACATCCAACTCATACTTAACTCTATCATTTTTCGTTCTTCACGAAAATCCGCGAATGCTTAGTCTAAAAGTTAAGGAACAAGCTAGAGCTCAACACGCTCGATCGAGTCAAAATTTATTCTTATTCTACCAAATAGGAAAGTCAAAATTGTGACAAAACACTAATTTTATTTTTGAAAATTTTTAAATTTTTTCATTTTTTTTTGGTATTTTTCAAAAATTTTGGTGGTAAAAACGGGATTACGTGAAAACAACGTTTAGATGGCTGCAACATCGGTTGTCGAGCCGGCAACGATGCAACAAACTTTTATCGTCTGGGATTATTATTTTACTATGGGCTTTCTTAAATGGTTGTAACATCGGTCGTGAGCAGGAAGATGCAACTCACTTTGATCAGCCACATGTGTTATAATTTTTACTCTTTTTTTTTTCATTTTGTTCATTATATATATATTTTTTTTACCACTTTATATTACACGATATAGAGAAAATTTTCGTTTTAGAAAATTTAAGTGTAAATTTGAATTAAAATTATTAATATCGACTATAATTCAAAAATTGTTGATTTAAGTTTAATTTTCAAAAATAGCACGTATTATTAGTCCGGTTAGAAGCTTTATGAGAGAAAAAAGCCATAATTTACACAACATGAGGCTCTTAAGATTTCCAATAATCCTTGTTTACGCATCCAAACTCATACTTAACTCTATCATTTTTCGTTCTTCGCAATCCTGCGAATAACGCTTAGTCTAAAAGTTAAGGAACAAGCTAGAGCTCAACACGCTCGATCGAGTCAAAATTTATTCTTATTCTACCCAGCAGGAAAGTCAAAATTGTGACAACACTTATTTTATTTTTTGAAAATTTTTAAAAATTTTAATTTTTTGGTATTTTCAAATTTTGTGGTAAAAACGGGATTCGTGAAAACAACTGACTGCAGGCCACAAATCAAATCAGAAGACCCCCCCCGCCCATACTAAGACTAAACATAGAAGGGTTTCTACGTAAATCCTAAGCTGTTTATTAAGTATGCTTAAAGATAAACGTTAGTCGATAAGATTTGGATATTGGATTCCTAAAATGGAGCTGAGGATTTGAAGCTCTAGTGAACGAAGGGCAAAAACCATGAGCACGAGAGGCTTCAAAAATCTAGGCAATCCTGGACATACACAACAAAAAACAAAGCACGGAAATGGAAGAGGCGAGCCTCCTCACAACAACAAAACACTTATTAATTACTACATAACTTAGCATACTACTACTACGATTATACTAGGATAAGCATGGGTTGCCACCCATGAAGCCCTTGTTTAAGGTCACTTAGCTTGACCCGATCCCCCCATACATGAGCTTGTCAAGGGGGATAGAAATGGAGACACAGAACATCCAAAACTCGGATGTCCTCTTCATAAGAGCAAGGAAAAATCTCCATCGGGCTTTCAAGAATTTTAATGACTTTGAAAGCTTTAGGGCCCCGATGAGATAATTCCGGGAAAAGAGAAGTCTGAACTCTTTTAGAAGTGAGAATCCCGAGATTGAAAACTTTTTCCTCATTTTCGGATGAAAACGAGAGTAAAATTCCAAGCCCGTGAACTTCTTTTTGGAAAGGAAGTTCATAAAGAGGAGGATTAAAATCCTCAAGAATTAAAGAAGCATTAGTGGATATCTTCTTTTCATTCTTTTCCATTGTTGCACAATTGGTGACTTCAAAGAGGTTCTCATGAATGAGTATACCTGAATTAAATACCTTGTCCTCGTTATTGGTCGAAGGCAAAGCATCAACCTCGGAAAAATCCTCATAGAAAACCGAGTTACACTCGGGAAAAGGAAGGAAATCACTTGATCTAGGAAGATCAAGTTCATCAATAAAGAGTTTAGACTCTTTGATTTTCTCTTCCTTGGAGTAAAACGGATCATCATAAGTATCATCATTAACGGTCTCAAGATCAAAAAGTTCATCATCATAATCATCCCATAATGGTGGGGATGAGTAATCAAGAGTATGTTCATTGGTGAACATCTCAGAAATGGTATCATCAAGATTGTTATCAAGAGAATTTTCATCAATCGAATCTTCGAGAATAAAATCCATTTCCTCGATAGGATTATGGTTAAGCAAATACTCTATTTCTCGCAGATCGGATTCGGCATCAAAGGGAAGATCATCATTTCCTGGTGGAAATGTGATGTGAGCGAGTTCATCGGCGAACTCCTCAAGAGAATAGTCGCTAGTCTCAGAAATCGAGAGACTAGGTGAAGAAGAAGTGGTACTACCACTTAAAGAATTATGAAAAGGAGTGAGAGGAGATGAAGGATTACTATTTCCCGATAGAAATGAATCACTTGCGAGATAAGCTTCGAATTCTTCCCAAATTAAATCACTTTCCTCGAGGGAGATAAGTGTCGGGGAAGAAGAAGAAGACTTGGTCTCGGGTTCTGAAATCGGAGTGGGATTGCCACTTGATGGACTGATAACTTCCGGTGAAGTTAAATCGGTATGAGAAGAGAAAGTAGGATTGCCACTTTGATGATTTGTTGCAAACAAATCTTTACGATATTCCTCATGTAAAACATTGTAGACATCAATCATGTTGATTGTTTCCTGATGAGGTTCGTTTGAATAGCTTGAAGTGTCATGTATCATATTCAAGATTAATCTTTCATTTCCGTCTCGGAGAATCATTTCTTCTTCATGAACGTCAATCAAAGCACGAGCGGTCCGTAATAAAGGTCTTCCCAAGATGAGTGGGACTCGCGGATCGCTCTCATAATCAACAATGACAAAATCAGCGGGAAATGTGAACTTTCCAACCGAAACAAAGACATCTCTTGCAATTCCTTTCGGAGTGCAAATATCACGGTTAGCAAGTTTAAGAGTCATTTGGGTAGAAATAAGCTCGGATAATCCTAACTCTTTCCAAACCGAGAGTGGCATCAAGTTGATGCTAGCACCTAGATCGGCTAGGGCCTTGCACTTGAGCTCACTAAAACCACACGGAATGAGAAATTTCCCAGGGTCACCTAGCTTTTCGGGTAGCTTCTTAAAGATAACCGCTGAGCAATTTTCATTAAGGGGTGTATTTGCCAATTCAATAAGTTTTTCCTTGTTAGAAAGGAGAGACTTAAGCATATTTTGGTATTTCGGGATTAGAATCAAAGCATCGGCAAGAGAGATATTGATGTGAAGTTGTTTAAACATGTGTCAAAATTTGTGGATTTGGACTTCATCTTTTTCTTTTTGTTTTTCTTGATTCATTCTTGACGGATAAGGAATATAAGGGTAACGAGGATCCCTTTGGTGAATCACAAAGTTTCTTTGAGATTGAGGTTTAGCTTTTTAGACTTGAGGAGGTGGGACCTTTTTGGTAAACTCACCATGTTCCGGGTCCGTTAAAGTCTCCTCTACACGTTCATCCTAATCCGAATTAATGAATGGAGGAGGCATTGGAATGGTAGGTCCATCAAGAACAAGACCACTTCAAGTGGTAATGGCTTTCAATTCACCCTTCGGGTTAGCAACGATGTTGCTAGGGAGAGATCCTGTACCCGAGGTAGAAGCGGTGTTCATTTGAAAGAAACTTGCCATCATGTTCTTAAGCTCGTTTGTTTGATTTGACATTGAAGCTTGAATTGAATTTTGCATTTCATTTCTTAACTCATTTTTCACATTGTTAATTTGAGCTTGCATGGCTTTTATATTAACATCATTTATTTTACTTAAATTTCTCCAATTCACTTAACGGAACACTTTGGTTTTGTTGAGCTGGAGCTTGATAATTTGCATTTTGGTTGAAACTGTTTCCTTGGTTATATCATTGAGGTTGGCTAAAACAGTTTTGATTATTTTGCCCGTTTTACTGAACAAAACCCGGTGGTCTTGTTTGATTAACCACACCTTGAGGACGATAACCGGTATTTCCCTGATTGTAGTTACCCGCGGCTGCTGCAACGTATCCTTGAATATTATCTCGATACTCCGAGAAAGTGTTGCCATCGGAGGCGAGGCACTGATAATAAGGATGAGGACAACCGCAAGTAACACAAATCTCCTCAACAGCCTTTATGGAAGCTGGAGGTGGGGTAGCTTGAAATTGTTTAAGAATGGCCGTCATGGCGGTAGTCACAACACTCGTTTGCTGATTTAATGTATGAGTAAGCTTGGCTATATCGAAAGAAGAAGAAAAACTACCATCACTTGATTTCACTTGAGAAACAACCGATTTGTTTCTTGAATTGCGGACTTTGGATTTGTTTTCGATAATCGTCAACACATCTTGAGTACTTCTTTCCAAGAGATTCCATCGGCGGCGGAATTTAAGGAATCTTGGTCGGCCGGGTTCAAGGCATTGTAGAAGGTATCAAGTTGGTGCAATTCGGTGAAACCATGATGAGGACAAGCACGAAGGAGATCTTTGTATTGGTCCCATGCCTCATGAAACGATTCATCAAACTTTTGTTGAAAATTAGAAATCTCATTTCGAAGGTTTGTCGTTCTTGAGGGGGGAAAGAATTCATTAATAAATTTGGACACAAGATCCTCCCAAGTGAGAATAGAACGAGGGGGTTCTTTTTCAAGCCAACGACGGGCTGCCCCCGCAAGAGAGAAAGGAAAAAGCATGAGCTTAATCGCTGAATTCGGCACATCCTTGTATTTGATTGTGGAAGTTATTTTGTTGAACCAACATATGTGGTCATGAGGATTGTCTTTCTCAAGTCCGAAGAATTGGTCCGAAGTCATCATATTAATGAGACTGTGCTTGAGCTCGAAATGCTCAGCAAGAATTGGTGGAACCACGATTGCCTCCGCATAACCCTCGGTGGGTGCACGGAGCAATTCCGCCATAGTACGTTGATCGTCCATCGTAACTACGGGTGATTCTTCAAGAGCGAACGGTTCGACTCTTTGATTAGAACGTCTACGGTTACGACGTCTCGGGTTGGAAGTGGTTGGATTAGAAGAAGAATTACCAACGAGATTAGAAAAAGAACGAGTGCGCATGCACTAAAAAGATTAAAAGAAAAATATTTTTGGTTTTCAATTTTTTTTTCATAATTTATTTTAATGGACAAAACGAGATTGAATAACTTAAACCAATAATCGACAAGCTTCACGGTAGCCTTTAAAAGAAAAACGCACAAAGGAGCAGAGGAGTAGGAAAGCACGAAGCTATTAAAAACCTTTCTCCTTTAGGGTCGTAGTTTCTTGGAACAACCCTCCTTATACCCCTCTTAGAGTTTGTTAAACTTTTAAAGGTGAGCCGTACGTCGCAAGTGACACAAAGGCAAGTTTCAAATCTTTTGATCGGGAACTTATTATGATAATGCTCAAGATGCAAGCATTATATTGATGAGGATTTTATTTCTTGATTAAAGATAAATTTTTTTATGTTTTTGATTTTTCTTGATTTTTTTGTCTTATACTAATACTAATAAAAGAAAATAAAAAATATTTTTGTGTTTTTTATATTTTTAATAAAGAAAATATTCACAAACGAGAATAATAACTTCACAAGGGAAGGGTCTTCAAAAATTAATCTTCAAACGAAACGATAATCGATTACACCTCCCCGGCAGCGGCGCCAAAAATTGATTTCTCCAAATACGTATATATAAATATATAATAAATAAATATATATAAATATAAGGGTTAATCAATAATATTAAATATTCCAAGAGGCTTTTAAAAGATTCTCTTTTATCCAAAGCACAATCCCTCAAAACCTACCCGAAGTCGTAGTCCCAACGAGGTGCAAATTGAAAATCGAAGACGTTTGTGATCGAGTGATTGAATGGGGAAAGGAATTTGGAAATTCGATTACTAATCTACGAATAAAATGCAAAAACGATTAAAGAAAACCTAAAAACGAAAGCTAAAAGTGAATTAAACTTAAAAATGAAACCCGGGACCTAAACCCGTTCTTTAAAAACTCAAATTTTAAAATTTAAACCCTACGAGTGCAAAACTAATTTTTCTAAGTGCTAAATGATAAAAGAAAATTTTCTAAAAAAGGATTATATTTTTTTGACTTTTTAATAATTTTTTATGAATTAAAAACGATTTTAAAGAAATTAAATGATAAAAAATATTAAACAATACGGGAAAAATCTGAAAAAATTAGGAAAAGTAGCTTGAACAATGTTGGTTTTAAGAAAATTAAGCTAGGGTTGCCAGCTTATTGGAATAAGCACGAAATAAGCTAAACAGGCTAATGGGCTTATAGGGCTAAAAAAGGCTTATATAATAAATTATACACACTCTAACCAGATAGCCCCTACTGGAGCCGCTGGTTAGTGTGAGTTGTGTTTGGGACGAATGTGTGCTATAAGGGAGGTCCAGGGTTCGAACCTTGGGTCTCCCTTTTTGCAAAACTTTTTTTTAATTTTCTTTTTGCAAAATTTTAAAACAAGACAAAATAAACAATTAAAAAAAAGAGTTTTAACAAAAACTTAAAAATAAGCAGTTATAAGCAAATTAAAATGACAGTTATGCTACTTTTACACTAAGGCTAAAAAAACTAACTGTATGGCTACTTTAAGCACTATTAAGCTAACAAAAAGGGAAATAAGCTAGGACAGGCACTACTCTACTCCTAATAAGCAAATCTAACTAAAATAAGCCAGAGAAAATAAGCAGAAAATCAAAAATCAAGCAATAAGCAAAGGGGCAAAACTGTCAAGCAAAACAGCCTATGAGGGCACCCTTTGGGCTTATTTTTAAGCCCAAAGATGGAACCTTATGGCTATAAGGGGTATACCAGCTTAAAGCTGGTACAATAAGCTTTCTAAAAGTGCAAAAAAATAGAGTTTGAAATAAAAATAAGCTGCTAAAAAGTTAAGAGAAAAGGGGTGGACTCAATCAGCATATGCTGATTTGGTTTTTAGAAAAGAGAAAAAAGGCAATTTGCAGGTATGAAAATAAGCTAACAAATAAGCTTCAAACTGAAAACTAAGTAAAAACAGATGGGGTTCACCACCCAATGAGCTTATGCTCAAAGTTTTAGATCCTGAAAACACTTATAACTAGCTTAAATTTGGATTTGAAAAATGCATTTTTAAAACTAAAAACAAGTAATACTTAGACTTGACAGATTTTGATTAAAACAAAGGTAGGCTAAATGACACTTATACTACTCTATTAAAGACTTAAAAACAACACAAAAACTAGCACCTACAAGCTATTTTGAAAGCTTAATCAAATAAGTTCCTTTTAACTGTTCTATCACCACAGTTATAAAACACTTTTTAGAAAAAGCTTAAAACAATCTTTAAGACCAAAAAAAAACTTTGAAAACAGATTAATTACTTCTTAAAAAGGCTGGCCAAAAGTGGCCAAGTGACCAAAATGGATTTTTAACTCAAAATGACCCGTTTGACCCCTTATGCCAAACACCCCTTTAAGTTTGAAAAATGCTTTTTAAAACTGAATTATGAAGATTTAAGCAAGAGTTTTTGAAAACAGATGGCAAACAAGTAAAGTTAAGCAGAGATAAGCAAAATCTAAACAAAGATGAGCACTATAAATAGCAAATAAGCAAATGAGCAGATTAAGCTAAAAATGGACAGATTCAAATAAAAACACAAACAAATGACATATAAGCATTAAACAAGCATAAATAGCAACAAATAACAGCAATAAGCAATAAAAAGCAAGAATAAGCAAATGAATAGTAAAATGCAAAAATTGAAAAAAGGAAAACTCACAAAGGGTCTTAGCTTTTGGCAATGAAATAAGCTCTCAACAACTTATTAACAAACCTAAATGCTTCCCATAAGCTCTAAACCAAGGCCATCCCTTATAAACCTTGCTCCTTTTGATTTGACAGATTCTTGATATTTTTGGATTTTTGAGTTTTTTTGACAGAAAATGAAAATGAGATTTTATATGAGCTTCTAATCACTTAAAAGCTTATATAAGAGCTTAAACTAGGTATTTAAAAGACAAGAAGCTTAAATGCCAAGTATTTAAGAAAAGCTTTAAAATTGCATAAAATTAATTTGCAAGTATTAAAAGACTGAAATTAAAATGACACGATAATTTAAATGACATTGTATTAAAATGACAGTATTAAAATGGTACAAATTAAGATTTACAAGCTTTTGCCTTCTAAACATAAAAATTCGACCCCACTTATAAGCTACAAGCTGTCTACTATTTATACTAAAAATATCTAGGTCTTGAGCTTCCTTGTGTGTTTCTTCTGAGAGAGCTTCAAAGAGTGTGTTTGTTGTGTGAGAGAAACCATAAGTCCATCCTAGCCTTTGATTTTTGCTTTGTGCCCAAGTTCGTTGATCAAGACCCTTGAATATTTTGCCCAATAGGATGGTTTGGGATTGCCACAGTGTCTTTGTCCCATTGTGAGATGGGGTGATGGGTTTTGGAGTTTTGTTGCAGGTTTTGAGTGAAAATGACAAAGGAATAGTACTAGTGGGTTTTTGGCGGGAATTGGGTTAGTTACTCTGTTTGTTTGATTATACAGGGTAAAGGTTTGGGGTATTGGCATGAATGGTCCCTTAAGTTGTATAAGGGTATTGTAGTTAAAGTCCTTTGTGGTGTTTTAAACTTTTGGGGGTTGGCAGGATAAGTCCCTTAGGGTGTTATATGGTAGTGCAAAGTTAGTCCATGGAACTTAACAGAGGTAGGATAATGGCTGTTTAGGGCTAACATTCGTTAGGTATGGATTTGGGCCTAGGATGTTGTTTGGGCCAGTTATTATATTAAAAAGAAAATTGGGCCGAATGTATATATAAAGGGATTATGGGCCTTTTCTTTGAATAAGTCTTCATATGTATGCTTAATGGGCTACCCCGGACCATTAGATGGGTAAGGGTGGGCCCATTTAACATTTCTTCAATTTCGACTTTGACTTCTCGGGTTTGACTTTGACTTTGTTGACTTTTTGACTTTGGCTTCGATTTGACTTTGTGACTTTGGCTTTTCCACGCTTTTTCCATTCCGTGCTCGATTTTGTCCGTTTTAGCTTGATTTTTCGTCTTTTTCTCGAATATTCTTTTCATGCACTATATAGATGAAAACATACAAATACAAAGTATTTTTGGTACGTGGTCATTTAAGTCTGGATTTAAAGGTCAAAGGTATGTGTATTTAAGCACATACCATCCCTGCTCCAAGAAACTCCAATACGCCGTATCCAACACATTGGATACGCCATATCGACACCGACTCCAGACCCTATAAATACAAAACTCAAAAACGAGTTTAAGTGTGCTAAATCATATTCTCGATACCTAAACCACAAAAGTCGATTTTCAGAGGAGAATAAGAGCAGAAGAGGTCTCGCAATGCATTGCAATCCATAAGAGACAACGTGTAATTTCTTATACTTTTGTAATCATTCCGTTTTTGGTATCATTCGTTAACTCGGTTAGTTTACCTTGGCTAAGCCATTACTCTTGTATTAATTATGATGTTTGAAGGCTAATACCTTCGGGTATTAGCCATTATTATGAAGATCTGAATGTATGGTTTTGTTTATATCTTGATTTCTTAATTTATCGTTGTATGCTTGTTTATGTTTATCAATTTATACTTGTTTACGTGCTTTTGTATGCGACCTATCATTCAACTGGATCTAGTGATACGGACCAAGTAATCTAGATACCGGAATAGCTCTCCATATAGTGAGTTATGCATCTAGAATCATAGGATCACAAGTATTGTCCTTCTAAAACCGTGTTAAGGATACGCTTCTGGCTTAACTAGTTAACGGAAATTGCCTTTGGTTTATTGAACAAGTTGACTAACAAGTGAACCTAGATAATTCAACAAATAACGTTCTGATTCCATTGGATAGTTGGATAAGTGGACTACTAGTGTATAAATTACCATTAAGCTGTAAGTGGGTAAAGTCTCCATGAGCTAAGGGTTAACAAGATAACCATTGCTTTAATCCCTAAGATGAATTATAATAAGCAAATAAGGATGTTTTATGCGGATGCTTTAATTGTGACATAATTAATGTGTCTAGGTCTTAGGATGAAGTCCCGCTTAAGTCTAAGAATGATATGCCACCTCGAGATAAGTAATCATTGCACTGAATAAACGAACCAACATTCTAATCAGATTAATGATGGCTAATACAGTTTTCTATTATATGGCTTGACCGCTCTTTTATCTTCTGTTAATTTGCTTGTGTGGGTTAAAGTGTCTTGAATTGATTGTAATCACCAACCAAACCCGTGCCAGTCTCTCAGGCTAAAACCCCCCTTTTACCTGTTAGAATTAGGATTAGAACTAACGTAGGATTTAGCCAACCAACATATATACTATATACGTGTTAGCTGAGCCAGCCGTCTACCTTTTATTCCCATTTTTTAGCCAATCAAAACAAAACTTAACATGTCTTCAAGAAGAATAATACTCCCTCCGTCCCTAAATAAGTGTCCACTTTTGACTTTCGAAGTCATTTTTCAACAACTTTGACCTTAACTATATCTTTTTGTGTTATATAATACTTGATGCAAAATATATGAATGGATTGGATTTTAATTGTATTTTCATTGATGTAATTTTCATTAACTATTATATAACACAAACAAAATAATTTAAGGTCAAAGTTGATTGAAAAAGACTTTAAAAGTCAACAGTGGACACTTATTTAGGGACGGAGGGAGTAGTTGTTAAAGATCATACTTAAACTCACTTAATTTCATTGTTCATCGTATAACTTTCTCAACCTCTATATATTTCCAACACAAACAGCCCGACAAGGATTTTCAACCCGATTTAACTCGACCCAATAAGCTTTATCAAGTTCGGATTCGAGTTCGTGTCTAGGTCAACCCGACCCTACTGACACCCCTAATTGCCACCCCGACTTATTTCCACCCCCGATAGTATATTATGATTTCAAAATCATGTTAGTTACTATAATACCCTTAAAATAATATAGGAATAATAGTAGTATTATTAATAAGTATATTGACAATACAAATAAATAATGAACATGTATGTTCAATGTTTGACGTTTTTACTAAGCCATTTATAAATTTATGTTTTACGATTCACATGACGTTATGGAAGAATTATATTGGGCTAGTAAATTATATTACTTATGATTGATTATTAAGTAAATGGAAACAGTTACAAAATTCAAAAGTGGTCAAATATAACGAGTCAAACACGTTGCATGTATCTCGAAATATTAGCTATGAGCCAAAAGTTCAATATAGACCCAATATTTGTCATATACCCAATGAACCAAACCTAACCATTAACTTTTTCATCAAAAATAAAAAAACTCACTTTTTACTTTTTTCTTAAAAATTAAATATCTCACACACTGTTAATCGTTACGCAAAACAAAACATATCATCGCGACGAGAATTAAATTATCTTTATATAGAGGGGCGACACTATGTACTTTCGACGAACTTTTTTTTATGATTTTATGAAGTCATATACGATTTTATGAAATCATATATGATTTTATGAAATCATATATGATTCGTTATACGAATCATATGTGATTCTTATGACGAATCATATATGATTTTCGCAATTCGTGACTGAAACAAAATTGAAAAAAAGTTTGTCGGAATCACAAATCATATATGATTTTATGAAATCATATATGATTTTATGAAATCATATATGATTCGTTATACGAATCATATATGATTTTCGCAATTCGTGACTGAAACAAAATTGAAAAAAAGTTCGTTAGAATCACAAATCATATATTATGATTTTATGAAATCATATATGATTTCATGAAATCATATATGATTCGTTATACGAATCATATATGATTTTCGCAATTCGTGACTGAAAAAAAAATCGAAAAAAAGTTCTTCGAAAGTATATCGTGTCACCCGTCTACTGAAAGATAAAAAAATACTCGTCGCGGTGGTGTATTTTTTGTCGTGTGACGATTTACCGTTTGTAAGATATTTTAATTTTAAAAAAGAGATGGAAAGTGGGTTTTTTTTATTTTTGATGAAAAATAGATGGTTGAGATTGATTCATTGAATCTATGACAAATAATGGATCTATGTTGATCTTAACTCTTAACCATGATTGGTCTCATTCTGTCCGAAACTAAACGAAACTTATAATTGGAATTTATACTCGTCATTAAATGATGGCCTTATCACAAATTTTCAATATCAATTCCTCAAATCACGCCATATATTATGTGCATCAAATGAAATCATTTCTCGATTTAAACGATTCCTCTGCTCACGTCCCTTCTTTTTCGATACACAAAATAACCACCTATATAGTTCTATAAATAGGTACGCCCCATTCATACCTCACAAAACAAAAAAAAAGACCATAAACAAAGGACCCCAATTGCTGCTACTTCTTAAATCATAAGATAAAAACAAACCATAATCTGCTTATCATCAGTAACGTTTGGAAGTTGGTAATCGGGCTGAGTTTCGGTTCATTATTCGTTAATCTAGAAGCCGAATTCTGTTTGTTGAAGTTTGGGGTCTACTTGGGTTTAGATCAAGCGGTTTGTGATTAGGTTTTGGGTTCCATCTTGTCTCGCGAGATCTTTTGTTCGCGTTCAATTCGGTGCTATGTACTACCCGAACTATTCGACTAGGAGGTAAGATCTAAAGTCATATTTGCATTCTAATTTCTCATCGAAACCTACTACTTCACGTTGTATATAAATTATTCGCGGTTCAAAATACATAGGTAGATCGTTGATTTGATACAAAGGCTTACCATAATGAAATGAATTACTTATTCTCATATACACGAAACAGTTGGAACAAAAAAATGAATGGCTTAATAAGCAGGTTTGTACAGAACGCAACAAGGAAAAAAAAATTCATGCATGGCTATTGTTTTGATTACGTACGTACACTCAAATACTCATCTATTCATAAGATATTATAACTAATTTATTTTAACTCTAAATGAAAAATCAGTACTATAAAGTCAAAATTACTAATTATAAATGATTGGTATATAGCAATAATACTAAAACGCAATACATATTAGAACACGAGATCAGGTCACAAATAATTAGCTGTTAATATTAATTAGTTCGAAACAAGCATGTTTACCGCATCGTTGTTGGGGGACGTTAATTTTTCGCGCATAGTTGCGGGTTTAATTGTTTTTTTCTATTTTTTTTATTTTGTGCGGGTTTATTTTTTCGGGCTTATGTTTAATAGTGGTTTTTTTTATATGGGCTTATGTGTTAGGCCTCATGGCGCGGGTATTTTTTGATCTAAATAAGTCAGTACTTTTGTAATTTTCTTTTTTTATTTTGTGCCGAGTATTTTTTTTTATATTGCGTATTTATAAAAAAAAAAAGTGGCCATATTACTGTAGCATGACGTAAAAAAAAAAAAACGTGTATCACTTTTGTGGCCTGAACATTTTTTTTTTAATATTATTTTGTGCGGGTTTATTTTTTTGGTCTTATGTTTAATAGTGGTTTTTTTTATATAAGTCAGTACTTTTGTAATTTTCTTTTTTTTATTTTGTGTCGAGTATTTTTTTTGTATTGCGTATTTAAAAAAAAAAAGTGGGCCGGCCCAAACTGGGAGCCCATTGGGCCGAACCATGATTATATTTACTGTAGCACGACGTATGTAAAAAACGCGTCGTACTCACTTTTGTGTTCCCCGAAACATTTTTTTTTAATATTATTTTGTGCAGGGGTTGTTTTTTTTTATATGAGTCTTATGTGTTGGGTCCTCATGCACGCGGGTATTTTTTGATATGAATAAGTTAGTACTTTGTAATTTTTAATTTAATTTTTTTTTTATTTGTGTCGAGTATTTTTTTTTCGTAATGGTATTTTAAAATAAAAAAAAAGTGGGCCTGGCCCAAACTGGGAGCCTCATTGGGCGAACACTTGTTCATATTCTGTAGCACGAAGATTAAAAAAAAGTGGGCAGGTCCCAAACTGGTGAGCCCATTGGAGTTCCGAACATTGTTCATATTACTTGTAGCACGGACGTTAAAAACGTCGTCGTATTACTTTTGTAATGTGTATGTATATATGAGAGTACGTCCGTATATTTTTTTTCCTTATTTTTTGACAAAGAAGGGGAGAGGGGATTATAAAGTTTTTTTTTCGGACCGAAAATGACAGTAACCGAGCCCATGTGGTCAGGTACTGGTTATTTTTACTATAGAAGCTAGTCAAAAACGGAGTAGTACCACTTTTAAAATGTGCAATTTTTTTTTTCATATTATTTGTGTGGTTTATTTTTCGGTCTTTATGTTTGATAGTTTGTTTTGTTCTTATATTAATGACAATCGCGCGTTTTTTTTTTTGGCCCAGGCGTGAAGCGTAATTAGTTAAAAATGAGGAGTAAGTCCCGTAATTTTTTTTTCTTATTTTTGGCCAAAGAAGGGGAGCGGGATTATAAAGTTTTTTTTTTGGCCGATGAACAGTAACCGAGCCCAGTGGGCCGGTTACTGTTCATTTCACTGTAGAAGCGTGGCCAAAACGACGTAGTATAGCTTGTGAAATGTGTATTACTATAAGCTAGTCAAAAACGACGTAGTACCACTTTTAAAATGAGCAATTTTTTTTTCATATTATTTTGTGCGGGTTTATTTTTTCGGTCTCATGTTTGATAGTTTGTTTTGTTCTTATATTAAATGACAATCGCGCGTTTTTTTTTTGCCCAGGCCGATAGAAAGCCGTAAATAGTTAAAAATGAGAGTACGTCCCGTAAATTTTTTTTTCTTATTTTTGGCCAAAGAAGGGGAGCGGGATTATAAAGTTTTTTTTTCCTGGCCCGTTGACAGTAACGAGCCAAGTGGGCCGGTTACTGTTCATTTCACTGTAGAAGCGTGGCCAAAACGACGTAGTATAGCTTGTGAAATGTGTATTACTATAATTATTGTAGATTATTGGAAGGGACACTAAGTTGGTCAATATCGAGTGTGGGTTAGATTACTTAAGCTAAGGTACGGATATTGATGACGTATAATAGGTATACCAAGCCTCTGGGCTTGGGTCACACCATCAATTGGGCTTCTGGGCCCAACTTAGCAGTCATGGGCCGAAACTAAACCCAATCATGCATTGCACGACCGGACACGCAAAGCGGACGCGTCCCCTAACTATAGGGTGCCTTCAGTCCGGAAAGTACCGCGTCGCAACACGGTTACTACGGAAACCTTGCCGACAAGGGACCCACTCTGGCCATTCGAAATATTTAGGAAAACCCTAATTGAGACCCTTATAATAGGGACCTAGTACACAATGAACAATACGATTTTCTCACTCTATACTTTCATACTTTCTCTCTCTACATGTTTACTTACTTTCACGCCGGAGTCTAACTGTGGGGTCCCCCCCCCCCACGGTAAGGCTAACGGTTTTTGTCTGATTGTGCAGGAAATCATCACTTTTCTTGCTCTAGTACAAAACCCAACGCTCAAATCATCGAGAAGTCAACCCAACGCAGGATTTGAGTCCAGTCCTATCCTACACTTATTTTGTACGCCATCCGTGAGACCCGAACGCAACCACGTTTTCCAAAAAACTCACCATTGAGCACTCTAGAACAACAAAACCTTAACGTTTTCCAATCCGTTCGTGCGGAAAACTGGGGGGGAAGTGGTCCGCAAAAATCTCGAGGACCCGCGTCCAATGAAGCCATAAGAGAAATTGTGCTGACAAAACTACTACCAACTTCCGCTTATTGCTGAAAAAATGCAAAAAGAAAAGGAGCAGCAAGATAAGCTCAAAGCGGTAAAAGCACGCCTACTTTATGGCGAGGAATCCGGGAGAAATCCAAGAAACCATGAAGAGTCCCCGTTACTCCGAATCCAAAACACCAACTGCACGAACAGAGCCGAGAATAAGGCATGGGCACAAGCACTCCCAAAGCCCATCACCAGTTGCTAGTGTCTTCAGGAGACTCGAACAAAACCGACTTCCCTCACCTAGGCTCCGGTCGCGGAAATAGGGAGGTGTGTTCAATAGGTTGGGAAGAAAAGAATCAGGCGCGTCTACACGCTCTGATAGTCACCACCAGAGTTCCCAAGCAAAGGGAACCGAGGTACTGACAAAAAAGCATCATCATGAGGGCACATCGTCCCGAAGAACCAGCGGATATTCTGAGAGTGAAGACAGCGAAGGGGGTCACTGGAAGTCCAAATCAAAAAGGCATAGGTCAGATACTTACGAGGATGATCTCTTCCGGCCTTGGACATGTGAAGAAAGCAATCCTTTCACGACCCGGATCCGGCATTTTGATTTCCCAAGGACAAGGATGCCTAGCCATGTCAAGACGTATGACGGAAGCGGGGATCCGGAGGACCATATAAAGCTATTTCAGTCCGCTGCAAAGACAGAGAGATGGGCGATGCCAACGTGGTGTCACATGTTCAACTCAACGCTAACTGGGAATGCCAGAGTCTGGTTCGACAAACTCCCAAAAGAATCCATTGACAGCTACGAAGATCCGAGGGCAGCATTTAGGGAAAATTATCGCCAGCAAACAAAACACATTAAGGATCCAGTGGAGATACATCACATCAAGCAAAGGGACAGAGAATCCACGGAGGATTTCATAGAGATACAAAAATGAAGTCCTGGACGTGGAAGGGGAGCCGGAATGCATGAAGATCTCCGGATTCATGCATGGGATAACCCACCCTGAGTTGATCAAGCGTTTATACGAAAAAATCCCAAGGTCAATGGACGAAATGTACAGGGTAACTACGTCTTTTCTACAAGGGGAAGTTGCCGCATTCAGTCATGGCCGGAAGAAAGCACCCACGCCATGGAAGCAACCAGAAGGGGGAAACAAACCGAGTTTCAAAAAAGGTTTCAAAAACAAGCACAGGTCGGACCGGAAGCCAGACAGGTTCTCACTCCTTACAAAGACCCCGAAAGAATTTTTCGCTTTAGAAAAAGGAAAATTCAAGGCTCCACCACCAATGGTAACCCCTGCGGAAAAAAGGGATCCAAACAAATACTGTGAATTCCATGCGGATACGGGTCACAGTACGGACGAATGCATGCAGTTGAGAAAGCAGATAGATGAAATGATCAAGGCAGGTAAATTGTCACAATTCATCAAAGAACTAAAACAGAACGACAAGCCAAAGGCACCCAAGAAGGGGGAAACGGCCGGAAAGGAAAGACCACTAGCCATCCTGATGGTCCAACCATGGGAAAGAGTAGCCAAGCAAAAGGTTACCCAGAGTTTCTCTCCGGAGACAACAATATCTTTCCCACCTCTGGGAGACGAGGACGGAACGGAAGGACCAATGATCATTGAGGCTGAGATAGGAGGGCACTTCGTGCACCGAATGTACGTGGACGGAGGAGCATCCTCAGAGATCCTATACGAACACTGTTTCGTCAGGCTCCGGCCTGAAATAAGAAGCCAGATGGTTCCGCCTACCACATACCTAACCGGATTCAGTGGGGAAACCATTTGGCCGCTGGGCCAGATATCCTTGCTAGTGAAAATAGGTGACGAAGGGCATTCCACTTCCGCATGGATGAACTTCATGGTTGTTAGGTCACCATCCCAACACAATGGAATAATAGGCAGGCCAGGTATAAGGAAAATCCGTGCCATACCATCCACGGCACATGGAATGCTAAAGTTTCCAGTTGAAGGAGGAACTGTAACATTACGAAGCAGCAGGATCATCCCAATGGAATGTGCAATGATCTCCGGACCTAGCACACGGACCCCAGAAGCTGGCAAAATATTAGAAGAAAAGATAAGAGTGGCCATTCATCCGGAATACCCTGAGCAAACAATAGCCATAGGGTCTACCCTAATGGAAAAAGGACGCAAGGAACTATGCACTCTATTTGGACAAAACTTAGACGTCTTTGCCTGGAAGCCAACGGATATGACGGGCGTCCCACGAAGCATTGCGAAACATCGCTTGAATACCCAGGAGGGATGCCCACCTGTCAAGCAAAAGAAAAGAGGGCAAGCACCGGAAAGAAACAAAGCAATCCAAGAAGAAGTGGAAAAAATGTTGGATGTCGGGATCATGAAAGAAGTTCATTACCATAGTTGGCTATCTAACCCGGTAATGGTCAAGAAGCATGATGGAACCTGGCGAATGTGTGTAGATTTCAAAGATCTAAACAATGCATGTCCCAAGGATTGCTACCCATTGCCAGAAATAGATTAGAAAATAGAGTCTCTCTGTGGATATCCTTTCAAATGCTTCCTGGACGCATATAAAGGATACCACCAAATTAAAATGGCAAAAGAAGACGAAGAGAAAATAGCATTTAAAACAAGAGAAGGGATATTTTGTTATTCAAAGATGTCGTTTGGCTTAAAAAATGCTGGAGCGACCTATCAGCGTTTAGTAGACAAGGCATTCCAAAGACAGATCGGGCGCAACCTAGAGGTATATGTCAACGACTTGGTCATAAAAAGCTGTACGGAAGAAGAAATTATCCGCGACATAACAGAAACATTCAAAACTCTCTGCAAATAAACATGAAGCTGAATCCAAAAAATGCTCCTTCGGAATGCAAGATGGGATGTTCTTGGGCTATAAAGTGAATACTGACGGACTTAAAGTATGCCCAGAAAAAGCCGACGCGGTCCTTAGCTTGCCATCTCCAAGATGCCTCAAGGACGTACAAAAGCTGAATGGGAAACTAGCAAGTTTAAACAGGTTCTTGTCAAAGTCAGCCGAAAAATCACTGCCTTTCTTCAAAACCTTGAAAAAGTGCACAAAAAAGAGTGACTTCCAATGGACTCAGCATCGTTCCACGTCAACGGAACGTCACCAGCTTGATAAGGAAGCATCACGGTATGAAATAGATAACTCCAGAAGCAAACCAGTAGCAACAAAGGAACCGAAAGTCTAGCATTGATCACCGCACGCAGGACATGATCCGCAGGCAATATCATACTAGACTGGGGGGGACTTGATGACGTATAATAAGTATACCAAGCCTCCGGGCTTGGACCACACTATCACTTGGGCTTTTGGGCCCAACTTAACAGTCATTGGCCGAAAGAAAACCCAATCCTGCATTGGTCACGGCCCAGACACGTCAAAATGGACGCGGACCTAACTGTAGGATACTTCCGTCAACGGAAGGCACACGCATCCATATACATGGTTATTACAGGACCTTGTCCGACAGGGGACCATTCTGGCCACTACGAAATACTAGGAAACCCTAGTACTAGACTCCTATAAATAGAGACCTAATACACAATGAACAGTACAATTTTCTCACTCTATACTCTCATACTTTCTCTATCTACATGTTTACTTACTTTTACGCCGGAGTCTAACCGTGGGGCCCGTCCCCACGGTAAGGCTAACGGTTTTTATCTGATTGTGCAGGAAATCGTCACTTCTCTTGCTCTAATACAAAACTCAACGCTCAAATCATCTGGAAGCCCAATCCAATACAGGATTTGAGCCCAGGTGTGTACCCAACACTTATTTTGTATTAACAACTTCCATTATCGATGACGATACTTTCCCTAACAAGAAATCATCCTTAACCCTCCCGCCGACCCTTAGTAGTTTATCTTATTACTCAAAGGAAATTCTCAGTTCTGTTAACGGGCTGTCATGTTTTTACGGTTTTCATTTAGAATTAAAAAAAATCAATGGTTGTTCTTTGGAATCCTATCATTCGGAAATCTGTTGGTATTGTTATCCCCTCTCGATCGAATAGAGTTTGTTATTGGTTTTGGATTTTGTAGTGGTGCTAGTGACCCTAAGCTTGTTAAGGTTAATAGATTTTGTAAGGATAGTGAGGCC
This sequence comes from Tanacetum coccineum, assembly GCA_026074375.1. NCBI lineage: Eukaryota > Viridiplantae > Streptophyta > Magnoliopsida > Asterales > Asteraceae > Tanacetum > Tanacetum coccineum. The sequence continues at coordinate 35,029 of BQNB010048534.1, forward strand.
ATGGTCTTTACGTTAAGTTCACGTGTTTGGAAAAGTGTATCTAACGTTCCGCCTGCTTTAGGGTCACGTCGTTCGGATTGTAATCAGGTTTGTATTAAAGGGTGTATTTATTGGTGGGCCAAAGACCGTGCTAGTGGTGTAGATAGTGAGACTAATGTTATCGTTTTCTTTGATTTGGAAAGTGAGAAGTTTGGCCAAGTGCGTCTTCCGGAATCCTTATTACAAACAGATTATTGGGAATTGGCGGAGGTGAACGATTCACTTGTTGTGCTTGCGAATGATTATGATGATCATGATTATTATGATGAGGTAAGAGTTTGTGGTGTGTGGATAATGGACTTTGTTACAAAATCGTTTACTAAGATGTTCACTATTAAGCAACCCACGTGTAAGTGGCCGTATCATGGATTATTTGGAGTATTGGGGTTCAGGAAGAATGGTGAAGTCATAATAGAACTGGAGGATGGTTTAAATAAGTCCACACTTGAAGTTTATGAACCCTCATCAGGACGTATTAACGGCATTGGGATTAATGGACTGTCTTATACGCAAAGTGTGAGTTTGTACTAGGAAATGCTACTTTTGCTTGATGAGACAAGCTCTATTATTCCTTAATGATTATGTTGGAAGGTATAACTATCAAAGTGGTTTAGATTAGTTTAAGTTATTAAACTGATATATCAGTGCATTATATATACATAGATGCTTGTGTTATCTTTGAGATCAATGTTTTCAGTGCTAATAAGGATGGATCTCAGCAAAATATCTTGTTGAAAGTCTCATTGATTTGTTTAGTTATTTCAATTATAGTTAAGATTCTGTTAGCTGAATGATAACCCATCGGGTTCTCATCCATCAGTGTGATGGACACAAAACTAGATATGGCACTAGTAAGCTTGTCTTGATTAAAAAATCTTTATCTTTTCTATAAGTGCTGGTATATTTTTCCAGGTTTTTTTTTAAAAGTTATATTTCGACATAAAGTGTAAAGATATTGAACTTACTATGTCAATGTGATTATCGTCTTTCTGGTCTCTTCTGGCTGATCAAGTATTATTCTGTTTATATGCGTAAAGAGTATAGTGCAATACTATATATAATCACCGGTCAAGGATGATAGCCAGTCATTGAGCTTGAGCATGTCGGCTGTCGCATATGTCTTTGGTAAATACAGAATATTAGAATTATTGTTTACAGTGCTAACAACTAAGCATCTTCTGTTGATACAGTCTTTCCGCAATGAGAACAACTTTGTATGCTAACTATAATAATCACCAGGCTAATAGTTAGGCTTTGAGATTTAGCATGTCACATATATGTTTGGTAGACACAGAATATTAGAACTAGTGTATACAGTGCTATCAGAGGTGTCAGTCGCCTTCTCTCCTAATTCTTGTAATGTTCACATCTGCTGAAAAGACAGTATGAGAACAGCTTAAAAATGAGGAAAAAGTGGGTCACATGCCACACTTGAGTGTTAAATCCTCTTCGTGCACCACCCTCAATTGCTATATTAGGCTGTGCACTTGAACGCTTACAACGAAGCATATCAAGGAGTAGGTAGAACACACAGACTACAGAGACTCTAAAGTTACAAAAAAATAGAAAGTTATCTTTTATATATAACTTATAAAGAGATGCATCGAGAAGAACTATTCAATTAAAGTTGTACATTCTTTTCTTTATGCACATATGTTGTTAGCATATGGACGATATATGGACGATAAATTAATAGTCGTGTGTTAACTAGGATCGAACTCGAGGCCACGAGATTGCACACAATACGTCAAGAGTTAACGAATTAATAATTATATTAAATGTAATATATTTATTAAATACACGAAAACGTTTAACGGTCGTTAAGTATTTAACGTTAAATGACTAACGAATAAATGGAAGGACTAACTTTGTAAATAGAAGTCAAGAAGGTTCCGGAACACCCCATGAGGGTGGTATTGGGCCGAGTATAGGCA
>BQNB010048535.1:0-42512 GCA_026074375.1 Tanacetum coccineum
CATTTAAATTTCTGTCAGCAACTACTATTTTTCCAATATGCTGAATTTTTACACTTAAAATGTATATCTCGTTTTCGCTATAATTTATTCGTTCTTTGGAGTTGGAAGCTCCATTTTATGTCTAAACGATCGTCTAAAAAAGCTTTATTATATTTTTAATCAAAAATTAGATTTCATAAAATCTCGACTCTCGTTTTTCGTGCCAAAGTTTTTGCTTAAAATATACTCATTACCAAGTTCGTCAAGACTTATTTTTGACCTAAAAACTCACTCACGGCACATCTAAAATGGCCTATCATTCACATTTAACTCGCTCAATCAATTTATAACAACAACTAACTTGACGGTGCAAGATCTTATAGATTTCATCACATGCAACAAACATAGTGAAATCAAATGAATGAAATAAAAAAAAATATATATAAAGGAGATGCTCACAAGGCTACTATAGCAAGATCAGACTCGAATAATGATCACACTCGTTCCTTTGTTCCTTTTGTCGTGACTTCGAACCCAAAACCAAACCAAAACCAAAACTAAACCCAATCCAACTAATCCAAATCAACCTAAAAGTACCTTGATTATTATTCAAACAATGACACACACTTTGTGTGTGTCTTCCCTTTGGTTTGAACCTTCAACCGAACCTAAGACCCCTTTATTTTTCAATTTAAATCCCCTACAATCTTCTTATAATATTTCCCACTATCTTTACTTGAACCAAAACTTCCTTATTTCAAATAAATCCAAAACTTGCTCGAACCTTATTGCATGTGTTCTTTTCTTTCTTGGATGATTATAATATCATCTCCTAAATAATATTTGATGTTTAGAAAAATACAAACACCAAAGGTGTTTGTTTTTGGTGGTTCGTCTGAATCATAAAGAAAGGAGGGGAAACAAGAAACCAACTAAAACTTGATTCTTGATTAATCCAAACTACTTTTGAGTGATGTTTAAATAGGTTTTAATGATCAAAACTTGAAAATGAAATTTGTATAAGTGTTTGTGTGTGTGGCCGGATAAAGAGCAAGAGGAAAAGGAAAACCAATCTCAACTATGAGTGTTTATGTGTATGTGTGTAAGAGAGTTTAAACCTAGGAAATATACATGTAATCATTTTGCTTGAAAAAAATCAAATGTTTGTGTGTTGAGGCTTCCATAGCCAGCTATAGGAGAGCTAGGCATGCATTCATATATTTATTTTTGTAAACTTTTATTACTTGTATTTTTCTTATAGACTTTTATTTTAAAGTGACATTTATACAAAGTAAAGGTAAACTTATTGATTTAAATAGAACGCGAGCTTCGGGCCAAAGTCAAGGAACAAAGACGACAAGGTCCGTAAAATAATAATTTACGATCAATAAAATAATAACGAGACGCGTCGTAAATTTCTACGATGCTTAAAATGATTAACGAACACGCGGTCAAACGTTGACTCGCGAAACGTCCAAAAATAAAAAATTTAAATTTCCGTTCGTAATAAAATACGAAAATAATTATTTGCTATAAATAAAATTCCAAATGTCGACGTTCGCTCACACGAATCTATAGAATAGTAATTATGACGTCGGATTCGCGATCGTAACACACGTCGTGAAACTCGGGTTGTTACATTCCACCCACCTTAAGGGAGCACCGTCCCGGTGCTCGTCCTTTCTTACTCGTCCTGATTTCTCTTACGGTGAGACAGCTTCCTTACGATTGCTCGGTCTCACATGCTCGAACGCAAAGATCACACGTTATAATACTCGCCTTGACTATTCCGGATGGAAAGTCAACAAAACAAATGATAATGCATATCAACAAATTCAAAAATATAATTACAACTGCTCTTATTATAAGAGACAAAATATGTCACCAAACATATTCGGGTAAACATAAATCGCGTTGTTTTCAAACGAAAGACTTTAAACGAATGATCAGCCCAAATCTTAGTTTTGTGATCATTCCAACATAACACACACCTCTATACGAAAGTAAAACATACGTCGCTAACTAAAATCAAAACATACGTCAACAATCGAAAACAAAATACTCATCAATATTCAAAACCAAAATACACATGTCGCCCTTTCGGTCTCATTTAATAATGCCCCACCGGTTGCGAAAAATATCTCGGAATACATACGACCCCATCAAACGCATTATAGCACTAACATATAGAATCACATAATCAATTAAGCACACATTCGCCTATTCGTCATTTTTGGAATGACTCTATATTTCTACTTAGCTTATCATCACGCTTAGCAATAATCATGCCTGCTTTCTATAAGTTTTAGCAAAATAACCGTGCTTACTTACCAGGAAGCCTCAGCAATAGCTATGCTGATCACGTGGGTTCATACCCAACCTATTAGATTGCTCATTATACCTAGCTTGCCGGATGGCCAAGCCTCTTGGTAATGATCTCGACTAAATCGCGGTTAGGTTTTAGCCAACCATAGTCATGCTTGTGGGTTAACAAGCCACAATCGACAATGGGCTATTAGGATTGTGTGCCTCTCAAATCAACCATCATCTACATCCGGGTAAGTATACCCATTCACTCACGTCCTAAACCGTATCGACAACACAAAAGCGACCTAAGCGCTCACTACCTTTTAAAGCACATTGCACATAAGACACATATAGCACATTTTTCAAATAATTCGGCAGCGATAATTCTGCTAAAAACATACATTGTTGAAAGACAAATCAAAAGCAATTGAGAAAACAATTGAGCATCATGGGCTCGTTGCTCGTCTGACGAAAAATAAAATAAAAATTTCAACATTTCCGCACCGCGACTAGCATAGTCGACTCGGTCTTAACACATCGTATTGAATCCTAGATGACTCAACTAGTCAAGTTGAGACAATTACACACATTCCTAATTCAATACCGTTCGGCTTAAGGCATTTAGTTACTTTGATCGTTCCTCTAGGATGGAAATGAACGTCACCATTCGGTTAGAGTCTCCAATCTTTTCGCTCTTATATACACACACTAAGTCGTTACGTCAAGGAGTAAGGATCACTATTCCTATCCTTAAGTCGGGAGTCGCTTAGTGCCTTATTCTAATCCTTGACGATTTCAGGTATATTTACAACCACACTACCACTACTTTCCATTTCGAGGAAATAAGTCTTCTTCACGGCCGTCAGTTGGTACATCAAAGGCAACACGCATCTAATGTAGGAGAAGTCTTCTCCATTTCTCACTCTCAACCTCGTGACTAACCATCTCAGCTTCCACCCACCTTGGGAATCTCCACATCTTTAAGAGGATCTCTTCTCAGTGTCGGTATCAGGTTTACACCCTTGGTAGCTCAATCCTACCATTGCTTACTAGCATACCGACTACACTTGGTCTTGACACGTCTTCATAACAACCGTCGATCTTCATTACCATGAACTAGACTTCACTCCTTTCTAGACACACTCGTTCCAAACAATATTGTAGGTATTTTCTCTTCGGGACGACTCGTTCATAATGACCTGCATGAGACTCTCTCCATGCAGTCAGTAGGAGTAGGGTTACTTGCATAAGAATCCGTAGCAGGGTAAAAATTATTTTCTCCTTCCGGAAGCTTGTTCCAAACATTTATCCTAATTATCAAGCGTTTAAGGGTGACAATTTACTCGACATAGCGTGGTTCTTCCTAAATTATGCATAGTTGATCAAGTTATGCATAATTGAGGACCAAACAACATCATGTCCATCCTCGTTAAAATGTTTCTTTTCCATACGCTACATGCATAAGTTATAAAAATTTAATATGAAATAAAAATAGGATTGTTTCAAAAGAAAGAAAAGAAGATAACATCATTTCATCTTCCATATTATATATATATATATATATATATATATATATATTATTTTTTCTAAAGAAAATTTATTTAACACCATGGGTTCAGTTTATGAAATTTGAAAACACATTTTTCCATTGTTTACACAAACATTTTATACAACATAATTAGTGTGATTCGCGCAACGACATTTGTTCAACACACAAATTCGTTATTGCAATTTTCACAGTTTTAAAATTATCAATTCACAAGACATCATTAAATACAGTTCGGTCAACGGTCACAGCAAGTTAAACATAATACCCACTCATGGACTATGCAAGCAAGTATCGTATACGTGCGGATGATCCATCAACCGGAATCATTCCACACTCGGGGTTTAAGTCAATCTAGTAACATGGCCACTCAAAACATCAAAATCCACAATCACACAAAACTAATAATCAAGGATAATCATAATCGCATAACCATAATAATAACAATGTTGGGGGTAGTACACGTACAACCAAAAATCCCCCAGAAGTTACAATCTCCGGTTCCAAGACCGACACATCCCATCATGATGATTCTAAATTTCTAACATAGGAATCCTAACATATTGAATGGTTGCGGTGTTTACAAAAACAAATTACACCCGGCAGCATGACCTCACTAACTCACACTAGCAATTTAGTGGCTATAGAAACGGTTATAATCTAATCCAAAAACAAAATAAACTACTAATAGGACTACTAAGGTCCTGGGGGTCTTCTCTCTAGCTTTGTAAGCCGCCTATCCATCCCCAAAATACACTACATCAGTGTGCTCTCCCGGATGCCCATCTTTGAAACTGTAGTCTGCAGCTGATGAATTTGTGAATCCCTCTGCTGCACTGTTGCTTGCAAATCCTATACCTGCTGAGTCAATCCAGTATTCACCTCATCTCTCTGGGTCGCAGTCTACTGACCCTGCTCCACCGGGGTGGCAATCTGCTCAAATCTGTCCGCAACATGAACCATCTGGGACGCCATCACCTGCACATGTCCCTTAATAGTAAAAACCCTCAGGCCAATCTCCCCGATAGTAACACCAGCTGGTACCTCAGCATCACTCATCTGGGTTACCTTTTTCACAAGCTGTCCATGTCCGTACTCCAGGTTACCCAAGCGGGTACTCAAGTCCTCGATCACTAATGGAGGTATAGGAAGTCCAGGAGCTGGGAGGGGAAAAGACTGGCCCTCAGCTGCAGTAGTGGATGGACCTCCTACCTCGTAAACGCTCGGTAGGGGTACTGCTAGCATCAGAGGTGGTGTGTGTAAGACCCCTAAAATTAGGTCGCGGTATCCAGGGGCATTACTTCATAATACCATTGCTCAAGTCATGAGAGAACGACCTTCAACTGTATTGTTTGGAAAGAAATCTTGAATTATTTAGATTCCAATGCACATCACATAAGCCAAGCATCCAATTTACCTAAGAAACACAAGCTTAAAGAGTCAACATAAAGTTGGTGAGTTCATCGATTTTTATAAGTACAAATGTTGGATCAAAGATTTGTAAAGCGTGTATGACCATTTCAATCCTTATAATAGTTACCAAAAATGTATGTATGAACGTTAAATCAAAGATGTGTATGACTATTGTATCCCATACGATAGTCATAAAAGTTAAGTATAGTTGGAACAAAGCATTTGTAAAGTATGACTGACCATTGTATCCAATACAATATTCACCATGTGTGATTACGATTACACCCCTAAGTTCATGAAATTACGAAGTAGACTTATATGTATGCTACTTTATTCAAGGCACAGTAAGAGTTCATGAGTATGTAATTGTTGGCCCTATAGAAACCAATCCAATCGTGTTCTGACATGGTATAATGTTCGTTACCGGTGATAGATAGTCACCCGAACGGGGATTGTCAATCCCAAATAGATCTATTTTATAACATTCGCGCTCACCCTCTAAGTGATTTACAGTTCATGAAACCTAAGCTAATCCGTAATCATAAAAGTAAAGTATAGTTGTTGGGTCCATAAGTAAAAACAAGTATTGTATCTCACCGTGGGATATGCAAATGAGTGTATAACAAAGTTGTAACGTGTTTGTAACGAGTATTGTGGTTCCACTTTTACTGAATGGATCTTTGCAGCCTATAAAGGATGATAGCCTGGATGTATAAATACAACAGACTATGTTACAAGAGATTAAAAATAAAAACCCTAAAAATTTCTATAAACCCGCGGCACCACAAGGACGAAGGAGCAAGATCGACGCTTTTGTTCGTAAATTCTCGGTGTTTTCCGATCCTTAATGATCCTTGATCCAATCCCCCACAAACCCGTATTTAATAAAACCCTTTTAATAATTTCCTTTAATCAATTAATCATGCAGTGAAAATCTATCAACACCACATGAAATATTAAAGATTTGTACACATGTAACTTGAAGGTTTAAATGGATTACCACTCATTGTTTGATAAAACGAATCGACTAGACAGGAGAGTTAATAGATGTCGTGGGTTTTAGACCGAGAAATCAAGCCGAGACCCCATGGGTTACGGCACATATGATGCTAGAAAAAATATATGTTGGTTGCCGAATGGGTTTGTGGGTCGATACCAAGTCCAAAGCAGAGACCCTTAGGGTACTCGGCATATATACATTGTTTTTTTTTTGACATGTCGCGTGCGTTGTTCGGCCATAGAGCCAAGCCGAGACCCCAATGGGTACTCGGCATACATGTCTTGATGATGGGGGTTGTTTTTCGTTGGGTTTTGATCGAGCCAAGACCAAGCCGAGACCCAATGGTACTCGGCATAATGTTCTAATTATATTTGATCAGGTCAATCGTGTTATTAGTGAACCAAAAGAGACCAAGCCGAGGCCCTTGAGGACTCGGCACATACCTATGGGTTTATTTATGATCATGTCATATAGGTGTTGTGACCAAGAAAGCCAAGCCGAGTACCCTAGTACTCGGCATGCTCATTTATATAAAAATCATGGGTAAGATTTCGGCTTATAAAGGGACATACGACTTAAATGTTTTGGCTTATAAAATGGGATTATGACTTATGATTTTCGGCTTAAAATAGTGGCTTATGACCTAAATTGTTTTGACTTATAAATGGGCTTATGACTTATGATTTTCGGCTTATAATAAGTAGACTTATGAACTTGATGATTTTGACTTAAACATGAGTATGAAACTTGTTATTTTCCATATAGTGTGGGCTCATGGTTAAGCCATTCGGCATAATGTGTGAGTTCGGGTTGGTTTGTAAAACATCCGAGACCAATCCTTAATAGGCTCCGCATGTTGGATGTTGTTGTTAGATGAACTGTGTGACCCAAGAAACCAACCCGAGGCCACAAATGGACTCGCAATTCATGAGTTGGGGGTTGTCGTGTGTGTGTGTAGGCCCAAGACCCAAGCAAGCCGAGCCCAATGGCTCCGCAACATATGTGTGTGATCATAGACCGAGTTAATGAAATGATAACTAATTTCGATCGTAGCGGGAATTTAAATAATTATAACCCTAAAGTGCATCTTAGAAACCCTGTTACTTTAATAAATTGCAATATTTATACCTTAAACTTACAAGTTAATGACAATTATGACCCCGTAAGAGCGGAAGGAGGGACAAGTGGGATGAGGGGGAGCGAGTGTTAGAAAGCGCCTGGGGATCTGGGGAGAGATCGTGATAGAAGTATGGTGCCTCTATGTCTGTTTGACGGCATCACTAGATCTCTTGACTTGAGATCAGTTATGAAAACACACACTTCTTGCTCACATCTGTGGACATGCGCGGAGCGAACTGTGCGAGGAGAGTGGTTAACATTCGAGAATGAGATGTAGCTCACTCTATTATTTAATTGAGTATATAACACATCTTATATACTGCTAATCTAGTTATTCTAATATACTTATGAATCATATATCATATATATTGATATAACTATAATAATATATTAGATACGAGAACCAATGAATGCTACAGATAATATGGAAACTCTTCATGACTCCTTCATAGTTATATTTTAACTGTGATAAGTCATCACAAATATGATTAAATCAGGCGAGGATTTGTTACAGAAAGTTGCAATCATTATCTACATGAAGAAAACCTGGGGTCATAATTTTTAGAAAGTTACAAATTATGGAAACCTCTATTTTTAGAAAGTTACCTATTTATATAAACCTACTAATTATTGGAAACTTACTAAAATAAGGAAAGTTACTACTTTTTAGAATACCAAGTATAACAAAATTACAAATCATGACTACAACAATCCAATAAACATACAAGTATACCAATCAAGGAAAGTTACCAAAAATAGAAAGCTGCTAAAAATAGAAAGTTACTAAAAATAGAAGAAAAAACTTAAATCATGCACAGTAACTATACAACTCTTTATCCATGTAGCAACGTGTGAAGACGGAGTGATATCTTTCTATTTCTTCCTTTCACTGCTGTCATTGTCAGGACGGATATTCCGTCCTTTCAGTAGGACATTCCTTCTATTCCATGATTCATTTACTCCAAACTGCTATGCATCCCCAATTCTATGTTTTTGCCATGAATTATTCCCGATGTATATTCATGTCCCCACTGCCCAGCTATAAAAATATATATGCATGACCATGATTTATGTGACCTACCACCTATTATGAGGTACATACCATAACACTTGAAGGGCACCTGTGTCATGACTCTTGCGCGTTGAGATTTGATTTCACGCGGCGTCCTTATTTCATGTTACTTTATATACATGTCTGGCCATTATTATTCGGGCGTATGGGTGCATCCTAGTTTACATGTTTATACGTTCATGGTGTATTGGTTGGTTGTGGCTCTACATCCCATCACATGGAGTTGATCCCTCCACCCATTTTATTTTAAGAGTCACCCCTTTAGTAACACGAAGGCATCCCCCTCTACTTTAATGCATGTATGCACGTATTTATTATGATGATTATATGAGCTCGTGGGCAAATCCTTTTCTCTATGTTATGCTACCTATGATATTCCATAACTCTTTACATTAAATAACCAGGTTTTACAGTTCATTGCTATTCCTTCATGACATATTTTCTCCAGGTCTCTCTTGACACTCATGAATCTTTCCCGCTCTTATATTCCTTATCCAGGACTTATGTTTATTATTTTTTTTATCATTATATCCGTTCACTGAGCGTTATGCTCAGCCGTATTTCTTTTCATGTTTCTTACGGCAGGTAACTAGAGGGAGTTGGGCATGAGAGTTTGTGCTAGGGAGAGACCCTTTAGCTTCCACTCTATTATCATTGACTTTTGCAGACTTATGTTTTGGACACATGTTTTGTCCTTCAAACTTCCTTTACGTTTATGCATGTTAAACTTCATAATGGGAGCCGATGTTTGATTCCGGCTTTCCACCTTGTTACGTTATCAGTTATGTTTTATGCCTTTTATGCTTTGATATGACGCCATGATTATGAAGTGATGCCTTTCATCAGAGAGGGGTGTTACAATTATGGTATCAGAGCCAGGTTTCGACCTGTAGGCTCTAAAACTTGACCTGTGAGGATTGGGTAGATATTAGGTTCCTTTAGAATCGACGTTTCTTCATTCATGTTTTGACCGTTTTAACCGCTTAACCTTTAAACCCTTTTTGTAAATGCCAGATGGTGAACACTCGTACCGATGCTGAACTCGCTGCGGCTGTCCAGGCAGCCGTAACTGCTATGCTTCCACAGATCCGTGAACAAGTTCGCGAAGAGTACCGTAATGGTGCTAGTGGCTCAGGTGGGAATCCTCCACCAGTCACTATTCATACTTGGCTTGAGCGCTTTAATAAGCAAAAACCCCGTACGTTTGAGAAGGCGGTAACTCCAGTTGATGCTGAGAACTGGATCTCTCACATGGAGAAGATCTTGATTGATGGTGTGATGATTGTTTAAGGCAAGATGCCCGAAAAATAAGTTCGAGGGTGACGCGCTAGCATGGTGGAAGGCCTACAAGCAGGCCAAAGGAGGAGATGCATGGATTATCACTTTGTCATGGGCAGATTTCAAGGAGTTGTTCTTTCTCCAGTTCTTCCCTCGAGCTGAGCAAGAACGCTTGAAGAGAGAGTATCATTCTATTCGCCAAAGGGCGGGTGAGAACAGTAATGAGTATATGCAGCGTTTTCTCCGTCTAGCTGGATTTCTTGGACAGGCTGCTGGCACTGCAGAAGAGCAGGCCAAGAATTTTCGTTGGGGTCTCCATAAGTCGATCCTCGACCGTGTCCTATGCATGGAGTTTACTGATGTTGCTCAAGTTGCAGATGCTGCTCGCAACTTTGAGATCCTTCGTGACAGGGACGATTATGACAGGCCCGAACGATCAGACAAGAGGCACAAGAGTGGTGACCAACATCAGTCGTTCACTCAGCAGAATAGTCACAAAATATTATAAAGTCTTATTTTATAATTTAGTATTTTGTCTCCTTGACGGATTTCTATAATAATAGAATTATAGTGAAATTTACTAAGTGTCGAATTTTATAGAAATTTCGGCATGACATATTCGTTTATAAGACGTTTCCCATTTTTACAAAACTCAATGTTTTCCCCTTTTCAAACAATCCACGTTGCAAAATATACGCGGGTTTTAATACTGTTAGGAATTAAACACTTCAGAGTTAGTACTGCCAAGGGATAAACCCTAGTACTAAGCAAGAGTACTCATATTATTGATCTAATAATATTGAAGCATTTTGTGTTTTATTCATTGTTCATTGTTTAGTACTGTTTCATTGATTAATACTTCTAGAGTATTGAAGTGTAGATTCCGCATACACTTTGATATACAAACAAAGTCTCTACCATTGTTATTTTGGATTCATCCAAGGTAACATACACTTTACAAGGTAAAGAATCGATCAAGGCTTGGGATCAACAAGTGGTATCAGAGCCTGTGCTTTGAGAAACTTTGATCTAGAAGTAATGGAGTTGGAGAATACACAGAACAATGCTTTGGCTAAGCTTCCCATGCTCAAACTCGGGGAGTATGAGATGTGGGAGATCAGGATTAAACAGTATTTTCAGATCCAGGATTATGCTCTATGGGAGGTCATAGAGAATGGGAATTCATGGGTACCTATTCCTGTAACAACACCACCAGAAAGTGGTACATCAACAACAACAAAGATGACTGTGCCTGCTACTATTGAAGAAAAGACATGTAAAAAGAATGATGTAAAGGCAAGAAGTCTACTGCTCATGGCACTGCCCAATGAACATCAACTTACCTTCGACCAGTATGTTGATGCTCAATCAATGTTTGCTGCAATTAAAGCTCGATTTGGAGGCAATGAAGCAACAAAGAAGACACAGAAGGCTCTGTTGAAACAACAGTATGAAAACTTTAGTGCTTCAAGCTCAGAATCACTTGATTCTATCTTTAACAGGCTTCAAAAGCTTGTTAGTAGATTGGCAATTCTGGGTGTGGTTACTCCTCCAGAAGATCTAAATGTAAAATTTTTAAGGAGCTTACCTTCTGAATGGGATACACATGTTGTAGTTTGGATGAACAAACCTGATTTTGATACTATGGGTTTGGATGATCTGTACAACAATTTTAAAATTGTTGAACAGAAGGTTAAGAAATCTGCTGGTGCAAGCAATGATGATAAAAACTTGGCATTTGTAACTACTTCAGGTGCAAGCAGTACTAATAATATTAATACTGTTAACCCTGAAGTTAGTACTGCTACCACAAAGGTTAATACTGCCAGTACTGAAATTTGTACTGCTAGCTTTAGTGATGCCACAGTATATGCCTTTCTATCCACTCAACCAAAAGGGTCTCAACTAGTTCATGAAGACCTTGAGCAACTTCATGATGATGATTTGGAAGAAATGGATTTAAAGTGGAATATGGCACTACTAAGCATGAGGGCAAGAAAGTTCTATCAGAGAACTGGAAGGAAAATCATCATTGATGGAAGCAATACTGCTGGATATGATAAATCAAAGGTAGAATGTTTCAACTGCCATAAAATGGGACATTTTGCCAGGGAATGCAGAGCACCTAGGAGTAAAGACAACAGAAATTGGAATCAAGGTAGCTCAACAAAGACTGTAAAGATTGAAGATGCTTCTGAAAAGGCAATGTGTGCTATAGATGGTGCTGGCTTTGATTGGAGTGACATGGCAGAGGAAGAGATTCAGGCAAACATGGCTCTCATGGCATTCTCAGATTCTGAGGTAAAAAATGATAAATCTTGTTCAAAAAATTGTCTGAAAAACTATGAAGCTCTAAAGAAACAGTATGATGATTTGCTTGTTAAATTAAGTGATACTGGTTTTAAAGCAGCTACATACAAAAGAGGTTTAGCAACTTTAGAAGATCAAATTGTTAAATATAGAGAACACGAAGTTCGTTTCTCTGAGGAAATTACTCTACTTAAAAGAAGTGTAGGCTCTAAAGAATATCAGTTAGGATTACTTAGGACTGAGCTTGAAAAGGTTAAACAAGAAAAGAAGGGAGTTGATTTTAAGATTGCAAAGTTTGATAAAACTACAAAAGACTTAGATCAGTTGTTAGGAAGTCAGATAACTGACAATAGTAAAAAGGGTTTGGGGTATAGTGCAGTTCCTCCACCTCATCCTTTAATTTATAATAGACCTAACAAGCTAGATTTGTCTTATCCCGGTCTTGATGAGTTCAAAGAGCCTGAGTTCAAAGGTTATGGTCCTGAGAATAGCAAGAAAGAGTCTAATGTTGTTTGTGAAAATTCTTCAAATGAAACTAGGAAAAATTCTAATGCTCCTTTGATTGAAGAATGGGTTTCTGATAATGAGGATGAAGTTGAGTCTCCTGTTGTGGTAAAGAAGAAGACTATTTTTCCTACTACTGCAAAGATAGAGTTTGTTAGACCTAAACAACATGAAAAATCAATTAGGAAGCCACTTAAATATGCAGAGATGTATAAATCACAAAAAACTAGAGGGAATCAAAGGAATTGGAATAATCTTAAATCCCAACAGCTAGGAAATGAGTTTGTGATGTATAATAAATCATGTTTTGTATGTGGAAGTTTTGACCATCTGAATCACAGGTAAAAAGTAGCTTTGTTGAAGGTTGTGGGTCTAACACTAGTAAGAATGTTAGTGAAGTAGAACCTAAGAAAGTTAGGAAGAATAATGATGCTCCAATTATTGAAGATTGGGTGTCAGATGATGAGGAACAAGATAGGTCTAAGACTAAGCCTGAAAAGAAAACTGTTATTCCTACTGCTGCTGAAATAGAAAAACCAGTTAGGAAGCCAGTAAAGTATGCTGAGATGTACAAGTCACAAAGACCTAGGGGAAACCAAAGGAACTGGAATGGTTAAAAATCCAATCAGTTAGGATGTAACTTTGTATTTAATAACAAAGCATGTTTTATCTGTGGAAGTTTTGATCACATTCAATACAGCTGTCCTAACCAATAGAGGAAAAGAATAGTAAGTGGAAATAATTATAACAAAAAGGATAATGACTACTATTCTAAAACCTCTCATCCCAGTGCACACAAACATATGGCTCCAAGAGCAGTCTTAATGAAGACTGGCCTAAAATCTTTTAACTTACTGCAAGGCCTGTTAAACTGTGTTAGGTCTGTTAACACTGGTAGACCTTTTAGTACTGCTAGGTCTTCTAATACTGTTAGGCCTTTTTATACTGCTCACCCCAAATCAACAATTCATTATGCTAGACCAAAGACATATTTTCAAAATCAAGCACAATCAACTATTCACAGGCCTTTTTCAAAAATAACAGCATTCACAAAAAGATGTTTTAATCAAAGGTTTGATACTGGTAGGCCATTTAGATCAACTGTTAATACTGTCAGGGCAAGGGGATTTAATGTTGTTAAAGCATCAGCAGAGTGGTAGATCATGTATCCAAAAACATCAGTGCATCAGTTACATTGAAAAGATTGGATTACATTGATGCACAAGGAAGATTCAAGTCTGTGATGGCTTGGGTTCCCATAAGAAGATGATTTGGAAGATCCTTCCAAACAGGGGAGGAAAATTGATCTGATTAATGAAGATCACTTTTGTTCAGATAGATGCACAAATTCAGGGGAGGCAAGAGTGCAGCAAAGAAAAAGAAGGATCCAGAGAAGAGTGCAGCAAAAGTAGAAAGACCAAGAAGATGAAGTATTTGGAAGAATCCTCTCAGCAAAGAAAATGAAGGTTTAATTCAAAAAACATGAGATTTGGAGATAAATCACAAGTTTAAGGGAGGATTGTTGGGAATTAAACACTTCAGAGTTAGTACTGCCAAGGGATGAGTTAGTACTGCTAAGCTAACAGTTAGTACTGCTAGAAGAAAACAGTTCGTACTACTCAAGATTACAACTGCCAGTACTAAATCAGTCAGTTAATACTGCTAGAGTAAGGTAGTACTGCCTGTACTAACTTAAGACTATTGAAGAACTTACTACTGCTGGTTATAGAGTTACTACTGCTGGTTAAAGATTACTGCTGTTGGTGAGAAAGTTAATGCTGCTGAAAGTCTTCTTGTTGTTTCAACTGAAGTTAATGCTAATTGACTAAAGTTTATGATGATTAATCAAACAGAAGACTGAAGATTAATGATGATTGAAGAGATTAATGCTGATTGACAATTTGACTAAATACTTATGAAATTATTTAATATTTAGTCATTGTATTTAATATATTTGACTAAATTTTAGGAAAGTATTGTAAGCTCATTAGGACTCCTTAGTGTATAAAAGGAGATCATAGGGCATCTAGTTTATCATCTCAATCATCTCAATCATTTCATTATCATTATCATATACTTAAGAGAGAAATATACATATTAGAGAAAGAACATTGTAATAGCTTCAAGGTTGTAACCCCTAGTACTAAGCAAGAGTACTCGTATTATTGTTATAATAATATTGAAGCATTTTGTGTTTTATTCATTGTTCATTGTTTGGTACTGTTCCATTGATTAATACTTCGAGAGTATTGAAGTGTAGATTCCGCATACACTTTGATATACAAACAAAGTCTCAACCATTGTTATTTTGGATTCATCCAAGGTAACAAACACTTTACAAGGTAAAGAATCGATCAAGGCGTGGGATCAATAAATATGTATCTAATCGAGACCAAAAAATGATGAAAATAAGTAAAACCAAACACACCCTTACTGTTTTTAACCCCATGACCAAACACCCTTTTTGGGTAATAAAACGCAGACCTAAACACACCCCTTACTATTTTTTTGCTCACCCAAACACACCCCTTATTGTTAAACAGCCAACCAAATGCACCCCATGTACGTTTCTAAGAAACCAAACGCACCTTTTTGGTCGTTTAACAACCAAACGCACCCTTACCGCGGGTTGACCACCAAAACAAACACCCTTTTTCGGGTTTTAAGCAAACCAAACGCACCCTAAAGCTAATAAACAGCAAACCAAACGCACCCTAAAACTGATAAACCAAATGCACCCTATGGTGGTGTTAATAACAACCAAATGTACCCTTTGGTGCTAAACCCAGATCCAAACGCACCATTTGGTGCTGTTTTAAAAACCAAACGTACCCTATGGTGCTGTTGTTTAACTAAATGCACCCTTATCGGTGGCTGGGTGGAGATGGTGGTGTGGTGACGGGGTGATGGTGGTGGGATGGTCGCGGTTGTAAAGATCGGGGTGGTGGCGTCGTGGAGATAAAAACATCAGTGGGTGGATGGTTGTGATGATGTTTGTGAAGGTGAGATGCGGCGGTGAAGGTGATAGTGGTGGTTTGATAATGGCAGCGGATGGGGAAAGTCGCGATGGTGGCGCAGGTTGGTGGAGGCCGCGATGGTGTGACGTTGGGGATGGTGGGTCATGGCGTGGCATGTGGGTGATGATGTTGGTGGTGGTTGCCGATTGTTGGGCTGGCCGGAGGTCGCTAGAGGTCGCCGGAAATTAGGAGAGAAAATGGAGGCTAGGTTTTATCAATAAAATGAGATGAAACCCTAGTGTTTAAATATTTATACTTGAAACTTTAAAAATAATTTAGCAAGAGTAAAATAATCTAGGGGGTTTCGTGTAAATATAATTACAGGGACCAAAAGTGTAAATTTTGTTAAATAATGGTTCGGATTGCGCTCCAAATACTTAACGGATGATTCCCACAAAAATAAGTATTTACATGACTATTATTTCATAAATGTTTTATAAAGCTTATTTAAAATGTTTATTACTTATTTGTGTAGCCATCGAGTATCACGGGCACGCTTTGTCCGTAAAATGAAACTTTAATTTAAATATTCGCGTTTTCAACAAATGTTTTTTCAATAAAATGTTAAATAATTTATTAAATATTTTTATTAAATAAATTGTGATAACTAAATATAAATTTAATTATTTTAGTATCGGTACACATTTTGTGCGGTTTTCAAAATTTTGCGAGGGTATTTTAGTCATTTTCTGCTTGTTTTCGGGTCTCAAGTAAAACTGAAAAGTTGTCCGGAATGTCGTTTTCTGACAAACGCTAGTATACCCCATAATTAATAACTCATTTTGGCTGGTCGTTTTTGATAAGTCGACTTAGGAATAACATCTATCACCTCGTTTTCAAGTCAAATAAGTTTGAAAAATAAATTTGTAAATGAGATATATTTAATAATAATTATGATTTATTATTTAACGATGTTCCGAAAATTACCGGTTACGCGGTAATCGTTTTTATGTGACAATAAAAGGTCAAAAGTCAAAAAGTCAAGTCGGACTCGAAAAGTCAAAGGGTAAAATAGTCATTTAAAATTTTGAAAATTGCTAGTTGTTACAGTGTGACGGGAGCCATCAGCCACTCCTCGTTCACCTCCCAAACCTCCTCCTCATCAAATCCCTCAGAGTCATCATCCTCAAAATCATCATCGCCAAACAACATGGCAATGTCCTCATCCATATCAACCACTGGAGCGATCACCTGCTCCTCCACCTCGTCTATCGGCTCAACAATCTCATCCACTATCGGGCCAACCATCGGCTCGTTCGCTACAACTCCAAGCTCTCCAAGTAAGGGCATGTCTGCCTCAATCCACCCGTTATTGTTGTTCGGGTTACCAGCATACCCTGGTAGCGGTCCGGGCGCGAAGAAATCATAAGCTGGATGCGGCTCCGGCTCATCTACAGGAAAGTCGAACACGCGGTCCGGTGACAAAGGTTCGCCCATGATACTACAAAAGAAAAGGAATACTTATATTAGTAACCATCATACATATTTTTAATCATATGTAAAATTACACTCATCACATATTAGGATGGTTTCATGATATTGCATTAAAATGCCTAAAGAAATTTTTTTCGCGAGATGCGAATACCGATTTATATATGTAACCATATAAATGTAACCATAGAACGGATGTTGTATATAAATGTACTTATATAATCATTACTTATATAATCAAATATACCACATAAGGCTTCTAAGGATCGGGAACGATGCGCGCGCGGATATCGGACAACGATGAAAGACTCGTGAAAATTTCCGAAAACAGTTGTAGTCCAAGTTTTGTAAAACGAATTAGTTCACTACAACTCGTGCTCTGGTACCACTCTGTAACACCCCCAAACTACGATATGCAGTGGAATACAACAATTGGGGTGCTACTTCATAATACGTGCTCACGAGTCCCAGTAAACGTTCCAAAGATACGTTTATAAAACAAATTTTATTTCATTTATAAGAAAGATCAGAGTTACATAGGTCCCAATACCAACGTAGAAATTTATTTCTAAAAGTCAAAACACGACTCGGTTTCTAAAACATTGTTTTAGTTTATGACACTACTTCACCGAGACACCGTCCTTGATATCCACGTTCCGTCCCGTCCAGCCATCAACAACAATTAACCTGAGATACATGCTTAAAAAGGTCAACAAAACGTTGAGTGAATTCATAGAGTTTACATATAACAGTTAGAACGCATATTTGGTTCAACAAAACATATAACATTTCTCGTAAGACATGCTATAAAAATATTGATTTCCAACTAAATGAGCCCGTGTACCGAAACTTAACACATTCATCCCGTAGGATAAAATAATGTCCGAGAAGTATGCCACTTCTCCTAATACTAACTACAAAATGTCCGTTACAAGGTGCTCACAACTGATTCAAACCCTGGACAGGGTTGTCAAACCCAATAGATCTATTTAATGCATTAGCGTTCACCTGCAACTAGGCAACTAATGGTCACACAGTAAAAGGCATATACTCAATAGTGAATAGAATCATATTTAGTATCAAAACATATTGCGTTCTCATTTTTACAAAACCGCAAGTATCCCTCTCGCGGGTTTAAAAACATTTAAAATAGTTCAAAAGCGAGGCTATGAACTCACCTTGATCGAAGCCGAAGATCAAATAATCGAAACAATCACGAACTACTCGATGACGAGCTCAACCACGACCTATAATTTATGTCGTTCAATTAATATATCGTAAGATACAATTGGATAGTGCGCGCATCACAACTATCAAAATAGTATAAATATACATACACATATGATAAGAAATCCACTTGCGCGTCCTAAATCCTAAAATCCACTTAATTGCGTTACGATCTTTCTTTTATTATATTATAAATCACTTAATCAAAAACTTTCTATTTTTAAGAAACTTGCTATTTTTAGAAAGTTACTATTTTCGGAAAGTTACCATTTTTAGTAGGTCTCGTCTCCTAATTATATTTATAGTAATATTTAATTATCTCGTTGAACTTTTGACACTCAATTTGATTATCGTTTACTTGTATCGGTATTATATCCGGACATTTCAAAAGTTACTATATTTAGAATCTACTTCGTTCATAACGATCGCTGATTTGCTAGAATCTATATATACGTAATTATAAAAATATATAATATGATAAAAAATTACCAAATTACCCTTGAGGACAAAGGTTAAAAGGAAAATCTTCATAAATATATATAATATAATACGTATATAAACCGGGGCGGAAAAAAAAAAAAGAAAAGTATGATTCCCCGGGTCGTTATCCCCAACGATTTTGTGAAAGTGAAACCCACGTTATGCTAGCCGGAACAATGATTTTGGAATTGAAACAAAGATTGATTTGATTATTCTACTTCTACAAATTAAATAAGCAAATGATAAACTACTAAGCACGAAAACAAAAATAACGGAATCAAAACTTTAACTAAAAACGCAAAACGGGAACCCTAAACGTTGGTTAAAAACCCTAAATTTCTATAATTAACCAAAATTAAATTTTCCTTTTTAAATGGACTCTAATTGACTAAAAAGTAAGTTTTAAATAAAACTATAACACAAACGGATTGAAATGAGCTTTAAAACACGAACAAAAAAAAAACGCGAACGGGAATGAATCCCGTTCTTTAAAAATCGAAATTTTGCAAATTAAACCCTACGAAGGCAAAACTAATTTTCTTAGAAACTTTATGATAAAAGAAAATTTTCTAAAAAAGATTAATTATTGATTTATTTTTCTATTTTTTATGATTTTTTAAAGTTTTTAATGAAAATAAATGTTTAAAAATACTAAACTATCTATAAAAATTCTAGAAAAAATACAAAAAATAGCTTATACTAATTAGAACCTAGGAAAAATAAGCTTGATGTCACAGCTTATCGAATAAGCCACAAAATAAGCTAAAACAGCTTATAAGGCTTAATGGGCTAAAACGTGTATAAAGACTAAATTGTGTAAGAGTCTAACGAAAAAGCCCCAATAGCGCATGGTATTGAGTGGGTGTGTGTTTATATAATGGGTTGAAAGTGTTGAGGTCCGGGGGTTCGAGTCTATGCTCACCCCCGATTTTCCTTCCCCTTTTTTAATTTGAAAACTTATAAAAGAAAAGTTTTAGAAAAGCTAAAAATAAGCACTTTTTATAAAAGAAACTTTTTATGAAAAGCCCTAAATAAGCTAGAAAACAGCTGAAAAGCAAACAGTTACTACTTAACTCATTTTTTTAGAATTTTTCTTAAACTAAATAAGCTATAATACTAAATAAGCTAAAGCTTATGACAAATTAAGATACTAATAAGCTAATTCTAACCTAAAGAGCTAATTGAACAAGAATAAAGGACACTACAGAATAATGCCATAAGCTAGTAATTCAAAATAAGCACTTATGAAAAACACTTAAAACCAAACAGTCCTTAAGTCACACTTTGAGCTTAAATTTAAGCAAGCAATTAAGCACTTTAATGAATGAAACTTATATATTCTTAGAGCTGAATTAAAAGGCTAGCTGAAATTGCTTTTGAAAATGATTTTGAAGTCGAAGAGCTTATTGAGAAAAGCTTGTGAAAACAGACAGTAAGCTCAAAATGCTGACCTCTACTTTGAAAAAGACAGAATGCAATTTTAAAAACTTAAAAAACAGATAGTCTAATAAGCTACTTATTAAAAACTAAATGCAAACTTATAAACTATGATATATAAGCTACTTTATTGCTGAAAATGAAAACCTAACAACTATTTTAACCTACTTAAAAAGAAGCTAGAAAATGACCTTAATCTGTTTTTCCCTATCTGATGCAAATGACACAAAAGTGATTAAAGCACAAAATCTTTAAATGCAGACCTTCAATTCTTATTTCTCAACTGATAAAACATCTAAGTAGATTAAGTAGGTGAACTAGATTAGCTTAATTCTACTTGAGCTTAAAATGAAACTAATGAAGGACTTATGAACACAGATTTAATTAACAACTAGAAAACTTATAAAATCTTAACTAGTCCTAATAAAACTCACTAAACCTGCACTTTTAAACCCCTTTAAATGATTCAAAACCAAAACAAATGAACAAAAGGGTTCAAGCAGTACTAACTCATGTTAGTACTGCTAGTCCCAAACACCCCTTTAACATTAGCTTATTAAAATGAAATTAAAAACTCAAATACTAAATACCAGATTAATTAACAGCTATGAACCTACCTAATGGAGCAATCCTAAGCAGACAAAAAGCCAAGACTAATAGCTATAAGCTAAACTATTATTTTGGATTTTAATATTTTTAAAAACAAAATTAAGAAAACAATATCTTATGCGACTGAACTTAAAACATATTATCAAAACTACTTTAAATAAGCATATTGAAACAATAATAAGCATAAGTAAGCAAACAATTAAGCAAAATAAGCTAAACTATACTAAGAAATTTAAGACAGGAAAGCTTAAATGAATACTTACTAGAACCTTAGCTAAACAAAGGTTGTTAATGGCTCAATTGAGCAATCTACAAGCTCTGGCTTATTGTTAATAAGCCAGTATAAGTCCATATGAGCTCTTCCATTTTAAGCTAATCTTCCTTAAGTCCAAATTCCATAAGCAAAGGTACTTAAGCTGATTTTAAAGTTTCAGTAGATTAAGTTTTTATTAAAACTCAAATCCAAGCTTATAGACTTGAATGAACTAGAATGAGCTTATTATAAGCTTATAGTAGCATACACATTTGAAAGTAATAAGAGCTTATGAGTAACACAGCTTATGAAAACTTAAAATGATGATTTTATTAAAACTTAAAACGGATTACAATGCTTTAGAAATTGAAAGTTACAAAAGTTTAAAGAGAAAAATTACATTTAAAACTGAAAATTACATAAGCTATTGAAAACTAAAGGTTTTTTTTAGGAAAAAGGAAGATGATCATGTGAGAGTGAAGGAGTCCTTTTATAACTGCCAAGAGAAGCTTCTAGGTGTCAAGTCCTTCACACGCTCCCTTGAATCATGTCCCTTTATTTCTTCCAATGATTGGATCTCAATTGGGGTATGTTAGATCAAATCTTAGCTCACAAAACACAACAGGATTTGCCAGCGGGCCAATCCGTATGTGTCACTCTGTGCATACTTTTCGTGACAGGATTAGTGTAAAAATTTCATTCCCTTTGTGTTTCTTCACTTATCCACGTGGCACTTCTTGTGGGTTTTGGCCAATGAGAATGAGAGATGATGTAGAACTTTGCCAACGTGTCCCTTAACCCTTGAATTACCCATCCTAACCCTCAATTGTTAATTGCCCTTTGATTTGATAGGAGGGGTAAAAGGTTGAAGACGGTGAATAGTAATAACAGCATTTCCCGCGCCTTTTCTTTTATAAAGGGGTGTTTGACTTTTTCCTGATTACGCCGAGGCGTTTTGACTTGACTAATAAAAGGATTTTGGTCGGGTTTTTGGGATTATTGGGCCCCGGGCTTGTTTAGTTATAAGAAAGTTAACGGGTGTTAACTCTTATAATTAAAAGAGTTAACACCGTTAGGGTTTAGGGGACCATTTTTGCAATTTGGATTTCTTTGAGGGACTGATTTAGGAATTTTTAGGTTTTGTCTTTTTGTGGTTGACCACTTTTGACCATAAATGATTTGACTTTGTCGACCTTTGACTAGCATCTCCCGTATCATCACACTCAATTCCGTTCCCGTATCCGTGTTTGTCCGGTTTAAAACGTTTATTCTTATATTTTTGCAATATCCGTACTTACACAATCACAAAGACAAAACAAGCAATATTCAAGCATTTTAAGCATAATTTTGTCTTTTTAGGGCCATTTTTGATATAAAACGGATATGTGTTTTCACACATATCAATCGTTAAGTCTAAAATATTATTCTCGTAATAATAATAGCGTTTATTTATTTTTATAACGTCCGACAAGTAGAAATTCACTTGCGCGTCCTAAATCCTAAACTCCACTTAATTGAGTTACGATCTTTCTTTTATTTATATATAATTAAATCTGACCCGCTCTAAACGACCGGTTATATCACATTTTCACGACTCAGACTCAAAAGAAATTTTATGTAAAACGACATTCCGGATAACTTTTTAGTTTTAGCTAAGACCCAAAACTCGACAGAAAATGAGCAAAATGCCCCTGCAAGTTTTTGCAGGAACCAAGACACTTTTAATACAAATATAGATCTTGACCTTAGGTTTTGACCCGTTATAACTCTATTTTAAAACTAGCGAGCTACAAGGCAAAGTAGAACATCATTCCGAGCAACTTTTGTGTTTTGCCGGAAGGCCGAAACGGACTCGAAAATGCTCAAAACGAGCATTTAAATTTCTGTCAGCAACTACTATTTTTCCAATATGCTGAATTTTTACACTTAAAATGTATATCTCGTTTTCGCTATAATTTATTCGTTCTTTGGAGTTGGAAGCTCCATTTTATGTCTAAACGATCGTCTAAAAAAGCTTTATTATATTTTTAATCAAAAATTAGATTTCATAAAATCTCGACTCTCGTTTTCCGTGCCAAAGTTTCTGTTCAAAATATACTCATTATCAAGTGCGCCAAGACTCATTTTTGACCCAAAAACTCACTCACGGCACATCTAAAATGGCCTATCATTCACATTTAACTCGCTCAATCAATTTATAACAACAACTAACTAGACGGCGCAAGATCTTATAGATTTAATCACATGCAACGAACATAATCAAATCAAATAAACGAAATAAACGAAACAAAATATAAAGGAGATGCTCACAAGGCTACTATAGCAAGATCAGACTCGAATAATGATCACACTCGTTCCTTTGTTCCTTTTGTCGTGACTTCGAACCCAAAACCAAACCAAAACCAAAACTAAACCCAATCCAACTAATCCAAATCAACCTAAAAGTACCTTGATTATTATTCAAACAATGACACACACTTTGTGTGTGTCTTCCCTTTGGTTCGAACCTTCAACCGAACCTAAGACCCCTTTATTTTTCAATTTAAATCCCCCACAATCTTCTTATAATATTTCCCACTATCTTTACTTGAACCAAAACTTCCTTATTTCAAATAAATCCAAAACTTGCTCGAACCTTATTGTTTGTGTTCTTTTCTTTCTTGGATGATTATAAAATCATCTCCTAAATAATATTTAATGGTTAGAAAAATATAAACACCAAAGGTGTTTGTTTTTGGTGGCTCGTCCGAATCAAAAAGAAAGGAGGGGAAACAAGAAACCAACTAAAACTTGATTCTTGATTAATCCAAACTACTTTTGAGTGATGTTTAAATAGGTTTTAATGATCAAAACTTGAAAATGAAATTTGTATAAGTGTTTATGTGTGGGGCCGGATAGAGAGCAAAAGGAAAAGGAAAACCAATCTCAACTATGAGTGTTTATGTGTATGTGGGTAAGAGACTTTAAACCTAGGAAATATACTTGTAATCATTTTGCTTGGAAAAAATCAAATGTTTGTGTGTTTAGGCTTTCATAGCCGGCTATAAGAGAGCTAGGCATGCATTCAATATTTTTTTGTAAACTTTTATTACTTGTATTTTTCTTGTAGACTTTTATTTTAAAGTGACATTATTATACTTTATTAAAACCCGGTACCGGGTCACCTATAAGCATTTAATGTATGTTGGGTCGACCCGCCGGAAACCACCATCTGCCACCATGTGCCACCATGAAACCCGAACGAAACCCGCCTCCGACTGAAACCCGGCCGCTGTAATTAAATGTCACTCATTCTCTCTCCTCCACAAAGTACACATGTCCCTTATCGGAAATTTCACCGTCATATCTCTCTGAGTGTGTAATTTTTTTTAATTTCCGTTCAATCCACTTAGGATGCATGGTTGCCATTGGATTCCACATTCTCCTTTGAGAATATATATGCCCACTTTTTTCAGAGGCTATGTTTTTTCCCGTCTTGCTCATATCGTCGGAATCCATCCTAAATTATAATATAATTTATAATGACTATATCACCACGATGCCGCCAATCTATTCGTTGCCGCTGTTCATGGTGGGTGGCGTTGGTGGTCGGTAGGTGACGTTGGTGACCTTAGATGGGTCCGCAGGTGGCGTTGGTGGCTTTATATGGTTGGTTTGTTTTGTTGGGGATTTGCATTTGTTGGCTTTGATTGGAATCGACGGATGTGTGTCTAACTGAGTTACAATCTCTGAAGGATCGAAAGGTATATTGTTTCAGTTGATAGGGTAAATTATTTATGTTTCATTTTGTGAAAATTTAGTTTTAGGTTTGTTAATTTGAGTGAATTATTGATGGTGCCATTTTGCAGAGTTCCTGCTGTTTGTTAAGGTTATATAACTTATAGAATACGAGCTACGAGTGATTTGTGTGCCTTTGTTGTTTCATGGGCGCCGATGTGATTTGTGTGCCTTCGTTGTTTCGATAAACGTGGTGTATCGAAACCTGTATCTTGGCGGAGTGACCACTTGGTTGCAGCCATGGCGGGTTTTCGGTGTCTCTTCCATACTTGCAGGCATGAGCCTCTTTATAAGAGGTTTAAGTTAGTCTCATTCACAAAGAATGATTTTAGTGTTGATGAAGTTGACCCTGCTATTTAAATTTGACCTTTCTTTTGCTTCCTGGAAAAATTGTAAGTCACGTAGATTTTTCGAAGCTAGAAGCGTAGACTTGCAATTAGCTGTGTATTTTTGGAATGAAAATATCAATGCCACTTTCATATCCTGAGCTTGCATAACTATTGTGATATTATTGATTTTCTAGGCGATGAAGACAATCTTCCACTGTTGTTTTTTTGTGAGTCGTGGTTCACAAACATCTATCTTTGCGAGTCAACCACAGGTAGACTGTGGTTGCAGCCACGAATGGTGTATCATGTGATTCCCACACCAGTGTATCTGAGCCTCACACACTGATCCCATTCACCGATTAATAAAACTCATATATACTTGATTTGTCTGGGGGTACGTGTGACATGGTTATTGCAAGTCTCTGGTATAAGGAGTTGTGTTGTTTGGGATAATGAGGGGGTGTTTTTTGTCGTTGAATATGGTAGACGTTGTGGATTAAATAACTGTTTTTTTGTTTATAACTTATGGCTTATCCATAAGACTTTGGCTGATCTGAGATGGATATAGATGGTGTGCATTTTTTTGTTAACGAAAAGAGAAAGAGATAAAGACACGTAGTGACCACGTGTATGAAAGAGGAGAACAATTAATAAGGCTCGGGTCAAAAAAAATTAAATGGTTGGACCCCGGGTTTCAGCCTGGCGGGTTTTCAGGCGGGTTTAGTCGACAGTTCCGTCGGGTGGGTGAAATTTCTGGCGGGTCGACCCAAGAGCATTAAATTGCACTTTTGTTTGTTTGGATCACAGAATACGGGCACACCACCTTATGAGGTTGCTTAGTTGAGCTTATGGCTAATTCATAAGACTTTTGCTGCTTATATTTTGTGCTTAACGAAGTTGTTTGGGCCGGAGGGCTAATGTTTGCTTAATTTGCGGGTCTTTGCTAATAATGAGGGGCTGTGTTTTGCCAGCGAATATGCTACCGATTTGAAATGACTTTTTTTTGGCGAAGGCGCTCTCATGCCTCTTTGGTGAGGCGTAGCGTACTTTTGTTCAGGTTCATCGTAAACAAAAGCAGCATAACATCATATTGTTAGCGATTAAGGCGATGATGATAATCTATTGTTTACTATGTGCAGCTCATCCACACCCTTATCTTGGCTCGACAGTCACAATGAGTGTGTGATTGCAGCCATGTTGGATGTTTGGCACGGCTACCAAACACGTAGATCTGAGCCTCATTTATTATTGTCGCATCCTAATAGTCATTTAAAAGAACACGTCAACTATTTCTAACAGAAGATGGAAAGGTTTGGGACAATTCTTTTTTTAACTATTTTGTATATCGGCTAGTCAAAAAATTCCACATTCAGAAAACTTACTATTATATACTAGGGCTTTTTAAAATAAGTTCTTGCTCAGAATAATAGTAAACACACCTCGATACGAGATAGAGACACAAAACAAGGTTACAAAATTTGTTTTGTTAGGGATTTGCATTTGTTGGCTTTGATTGGAATCAACGGATGTGTGTCTAACTGAGTTACAATCTCTGAAGGATCGAAAGGTATATTGTTTTCAGTTGATAGGGTAAATTATTTATGTTTCATTTTGTGAAAATTTAGTTTTAGGTTTGTTAATTGGGGTGAATTATTGATGGTGCCATTTTGCAGAGTTCCTGCTGTTTGTTAAGGTTATATAATTTATATAATACGGGCTACGAGTGATTTGTGTGCCTTTGTTGTTTCATGGGCGCCGATGTGATTTGTGTGCCTTTGTTGTTTCGGTAAACGTGGTGTATCGAAACCCGTATCTTGGCGGGGCGACCACTTAGTTGCAGCCATGGCGGGTTTTCGGTGTTGCTTCCGTACTTGCAGGCATGAGCCTCTTTATAAGAGGTTTAAGTTAGTCTCATTCACAAAGAATGATTTTAGTGTTGAGGAAGTTGACCCTGCTATTTAAATTTGACCCTTCTATTGCTTCCTGGAAAAATTGTAAGTCGCGTATATTTTTTGAAGCTAGAAGCGTACACTTGCAATTAGCTATGATTTTTTGGCATGAAAATATCAACGCCACTTTCATATCCTGAGCTTGCATAACTATTGTGATATTATTGATTTTCTAGGCGATGACGATAATCTTCTACTGTTGTTTTTTTGTGAGCCGTGGTTCACAGACATCTGTCTTGGTGAGGCACCCACAGGTAGATGTGGTTGCAGCCATGGATGGTGTATCGTGTGATTCCCACACTAGTGGATCTAAGCCTCACACACTGACCCCATTCACCCGTTAATAAAGCTTATATATACCCGGTTTGTCTGGGGGTACGTGTGACATGGTTATTGCAAGTCTCTGGTATAAGGAGTTGTGTTGTTTGGGATAATGAGGGGGTGTTTTTTGTCGTTGAATATGGTAGACGTTGTGGATTAAATAACCATTTTTTTGTTTATAACTTATGGCCTATCCATAAGACTTTGGCTGATCTGAAATGGATATAGATTGTGTGCATTTTTTGTCAACGAAAAAAGAAAGAGATAAAGACACATAGTGACCACGTGTATGAAAGAGGAGAACAATTAATAAGGCTCGGGTCAAATTTAAAAAAAATGATTGGACCCCGGGTTTCAGCCTGGCGGGTTTTCAGGCGGGTTTAGTCGACAGTTCTGTCGGATGGGTGAAATTTCTGGCGGGTCGACCCAAGAGCATTAAATTGCACTTTTGTTTGTTTGGATCACAGAATACGGGCACACCACCTTATGAGGTTGCTTTGTTCAGCTTATGGCTTATACATAAGACTTCTACTGCTTATATTTTGTGCTTAACGAAGTTGTTTGGGTCGGAGGGCTAATGTTTGCTTAATTTGCGGGTCTTTGCTAATAATTAGGGGCTGTGTTTTGCCAGCGAATATGCTACCGATTTGAAATGACTTTTTTTTACGAAGGCGCTCTCATGCCTCTTTGGTGAGGCGTAGCGTACTTTTGTTTATGTTCATCGTAAAGAAAAGCAGCGTAACATCATATTGTTAGCGATTAAGGCGATGATGATAATCTATTGTTTACTATGTTCATCTCATCCACACCCGTATCTTGGCTCGGCAGTCATAACGAGTGTGTGATTGTAGCCATGTTGGATGTTTGGCACGGCTACCAAACACGTAGATCTGAGCCTCATTTATTATTGTCGCATCCTAATAGTCGTTTAAAACAACACGTCAACTATTTCTGTCCGTCCGGTCAGATTGGGTTGACTCGCAACTATTAGAAATTTTCACCTAACGTGCCACATTTTAATCGCACAAAATTCACCAGGCTTGCCATGTCATTCAAACTGCATTCGAGTGGTCAGATTTTGATTACTTCGGACTAATTTTATAAATTATTTCATTTTTCATTGTATATGATTGAGATTTTTTATATTAGGCTGATATTGATCTAAGCACATAGCTCTTTCATGGTTTACAAAGCACATTAGCAATATTTACTTATTACTAATTCAGTGAGGTTATTGTTAACGGATTCAGTAAACTAAATATTTTAGTTGGAATGCCTTGCTTGGTTTGAATTTCCTAAATATCATTATGCAGCAACGGTTTAAACATTCTTTGTGACGGTGCTTAATAGAATGTTGCAAAGCTAATCGATCAGCAACAATTATCTTTGAGAAACATAGGTCTTCCTTTTTTTGCTTAAGTTCAGCTCAAAATCTTTTTTAATGTGCATAGGTTGCATATGTTTCCAAATATTTAAGTGTACCCACTAGCCCATTAGGCAACTCATCTGATGTGCCCATCCCAGCTCTTGCTATTCTACTAGAAAAGATAGTACAGTCAAACTTAACACATACACATGCAACTAATAGTGAAACTTAACATATACACATACAACTAATAATGTATGGAGCTGTAAAAAGCCGGTTGATAATAATGTTTTGGTTGTCAAAATATTGAACCAACATATTATGAAAGTAAATTATGTTATTGGGTAGGGTGGTTTTATAGTCGTGCCACATCGTTGCTTTGATTCCAAGATATGATAAATGGGTATAAAAATTCAATTTATAACTGTATGAAGTAAGTCATAAAATAATGAAAGTTCCATGAACACCCGTAGAATCTTAATAAAACCTTTTTTGTCTTATGATGTATGTTTTTCCGGGTCTTATTACGACATTAGCAAATTCAAACTCCAAACGAAATACTAATCATACTTTATATATCACATACTAAATCTTCTTTACGTGTTTTTTCAGAAAAAAATTTGCTTCATTGCCTGGCTACGTGCAAGATCTAGCAGCATGAAGGTACATATTTTTCTATTATTACTTATTGTTTTAACCCTCGAATCTGACATATCAGATCTCATGTATGCATTAATAGTACTTGCAACAATTTTATATTAGATCATCTAACAAAACATTACTAAGATGAAATTAAAACAACGCAACATGACTACATATAACAAAATGCGATCTCACCGTAATAGAATAACACAATCACAATCAGTCTCTAACCAAGCATAATAACGTTATAGCAGAATAGAAGCATTGAAAACTAATCGGCTGACTTGCGCAAATACTGTAATTTCTCAAGACGACTCATTATTTTTTTGATTATTATCATCAAGGGACCATCACCGGTGAACCTTCCTCTTCAAACACAGGCAAGCGAAAATGAACCTTGGTTTATTTCGCCAACGACGCAACTGTACAACATGGTGAACCATCCTCATCGTAACACGAGGCAAAACGTAAAAGATCTGGTACATATTTTGCTAACGACACACGGCATCGCAAATTGGTCCCAAACTCTGCAAGGTGTTCGCTTTACATGCGAAGCATCGATCACAAGAACAAAGCAAAATAGAGAATGCAACCAGTGTACCAGAAAAGCAATAGAAGAAAATGGTGTGTACGAATGCGCAGGCAGCAAAACTAGCCCACTTACAGGTAACACGACGAAAAAAAGTATATATGAATATAAAGGCATAACAATAGCTTAAAAAAGAAAGTAACCATACTCTAACTGAAAAAATAGGTACAATTTCAAAGCTACATTCATAGACGGAACCGCAGATGGACATTTGACATTCTTTAGGCCAGCCACAGACGAAGTCACTAGTCATCTATGCTCAAAAACGGCGAAAAAGTACAAAGGAATTAATTCTTCCACATGAAAAGGATCAGCTGACTTTAGCGCCGATGCCATCTTGGACAAACTCGCAATGATTGAAGGAGCAAGCAGCAGTAAAGAAGACACTCAAGGTACGCGTTCACTGTTTTCATTCAAACAAACACATAAACTATACGCAGTCATTGACGGCGTAAGAGTAAGTAGTATCGGATATTCCATTGGAAGAAGTTGAACTGGAGGTTGCAAAGTTTCAGGCAGTTAATCATTACTGGTATTACTTTTAATTGCTAAAACTGATTGTTTATTTGAGTGTGGTTTAGTAGCACTTTTGACCCGATAACTCATGAATGGATCGATACAGGTAAATTTTATGTGACCTAAGTGCGAAGATTCAAAAAGGGGCATGATGGTCATAAGAATGAATAAATTGGAGAAGAGGGTCAGGTGGATATTCTCTCACACAAAGTTCGACTTTTAGAAGCATATTCTTGGGCTCAAATGGTGGTGGGTGGGATTGAGGTTACATGGGGTGCAAAGAAGATGGAAAATAAAACTCGAAACGGCTGGGAGCACTTTCTTGGGATGCACTTTCTTGGGATCAAAAGGTGGTAAATGGGAATGAGGCTACGCGAGGTGCAAAGAAGAGGGAAAATGAAACCGAGAAAGGGTTCGGGATCATGTTTTTGGGGTCAAAAGTCTATAATATATGCTTTTTAGTATGTATGTTTAATGCTTTCGGTTTGTAATCTAATGTTTAATCAATAGAATCTTGCTTACATATGAATCTTTATGTATATTTTTGTTCAATGTTGGTGATTCCGGGTACATTTCCATGAAAAAAAGAAAAGAAGAGTGCCTACATTTGTTGATATAAACGAAGATACCCGTGTTCCGCTGCAGAGCGCGGGTTCAAAACCCCGTTTATACAATATAAAGGTAAACTTATTGATTTAAATAGAATGCGAGATTCAGGCCAAAGTCAATGAACAAAAACGACAAGGTCCGTAAAATAATAATTTACGATCAATAAAATAATAACGAGACGCGTCGTAAATTTCTACGATGCTTAAATCGTTTACGTACGCGCAGGTCAATCGTTGACTAGCGATAGCGTGTCACCACACCTAACCAACCAACCGGAACCACCCCCACAATCGAAAACAACCGCAGCAACCAACCACGGACAAAACGACACACCACAGAACCCCCCCCCCCCCCCCACACCCCCACCCCCACCCACACCCACCACCCCCACAGCACACCCCCCCCACCCCCCCTCCACCACCCCACCCCCCCACCCCCCCCGCCAAACTCTAGCACCCTAACTACACACACCATCCTCCACACCAAACCCCACCACCCCCACTCAAACGCCCAACACGCTCCCCACAGCCCCCCTCCGCAGCCCCCCCCCTACCCCGCCCCCCCCCCCCCCGTTCCCCCACCCCCCTCTCACCTCACCCACACCCACACCCCACCACCGCCGCTCCACGCGCACATCCCCCCAGCACCCCTAAACCCACACACACCCCACTACTCCCATCCACCTCCCCACCCCCTCCCCCTCCACACCGACACCAACCCCCCACCATCCCAAAAACCTCCCGTAACACCCCCCCCCCCCCACCACCCCTCCCCCCCCCCCCCCCCCCATCCCCCCCTCCCCCCCCCACCTCCACCCTCCCCCCCCCCCCCCCCCACCCCCCCCCCCCCCCCCCATCTCCCCCCCTCCCCCCCCCCCCCCTCCCCCCCCTCCCCCCACCCCCCCCCCCCCCTCCCCCCCCCCCCAACACTCCCCCGCTCCCCCCCACCCCCCCTCCCCCCCCCCCCCCCCCCTCCCCCCCTCCCCCCCACCCCCCTCTCCCCCCACTTCCCCTGCCCCCACCCCCCCCCCCCTCCACCCCTCCCCATCCCCTCCCCCTCCCCCCCACCCCCCCCCCCCCACTCACCGCCCTTCCTCCACCTCACCCCCACCCCCCCCCTCCCCCACCCCCCCTAAAATAATAATTTACGATCAATAAAATAATAACGAGACGCGTCGTAAATTTCTACGATGCTTAAAACGATTAACGAACGTGCGGTCAAACGTTGACTCGCGAAATGTCCAAAAATAAAATTTTCAAATTTCCGTTCGTAATAAAATACAAAAATAATTATTTGCGACAAATAAAATTCCAAATGCTAATGTTCGCTCACACGAATCTATAGAATAGTAATTATGATGTCAGACTTTTGAATTTTACATAGTTGGCATGGCAAGACTTTTGATGACACACCTTCTTCTTGAACAAAAGATACTTCATGGGGTTTGTTAATTTCGTTGTTAATGGTGCCTCTTTGTCGACATAAAATTCCTTGCATTGGTCGAATGATGAATTGTTCACTTCACTAGAAGTTTTTGCATGAAATTCTTTTGTCAGCTACTCGATTTGGGTTTCCAGATTTTTGATAGAAGCGCTTTGATTTTGAGTATTAATCTTTCCATTCTCCTGGAGTTTCTTCACCCACTCTTCCATCTCGGCTCTTCTTTATGTTGACTACTCTAGGTGTTTGTTCTGAAGCTCCTCTAAGCCTGGCCTTTTTTTTCTCTAAATGATTGTCGATTGTCAATGTGTGTGTAGTATCCAGGCGGGCCTACACGATATTTAGCTCCATTACTGAAAGGTGAGGAACGTCCAAACTCGCCATATTTAACCTCTTCAATACTCTTAACTTCTTTATTCAGAGGACACTCCTTGTCGAGGTGATCCCCTTTGTAGGTTTGACATCCTACTTGAATAGCGTGAACGTTCTCCTTAAGTTTCTTAATGTCACGACCTTGGAAATCTAGTTTGTTAACGATAGCAGCGATTCCTTCAGAATTACTACTACTATTTATATTCCTGCTAGATTAACCATCATGCCACTTTTAGGAATGGTCAGCCATAGTCTAGATTATTGTTAATTCTAGAGCAGGTGTCATGCCAG
Source organism: Tanacetum coccineum (assembly GCA_026074375.1). Classification (NCBI taxonomy): domain Eukaryota; kingdom Viridiplantae; phylum Streptophyta; class Magnoliopsida; order Asterales; family Asteraceae; genus Tanacetum; species Tanacetum coccineum. The sequence continues at coordinate 33,184 of BQNB010048535.1, forward strand.
GAATTGGCCCATGAGAATCAAGCCATTAACGGTTCATAGTGCCGAGACCATTGAAGAAGATGTTCACCTTCTGATGGCTATTGATGTCATGGGTTGGGAATTTATAAATCATGTCATTATACCATTCTCAAGCTTGGTATAATGTTTCATCACCTTCCTGCTTGATGTTGCGGATTTCTTAAAGCTGCTTAGCGGTTTTTAATGGCGAGCAGTACCTTTGGATAAAAGCATTTTTAAGGTGATCCCAGGAATCAACGGTTCCTAGAGAAAGTCTGTCCACCCATCTTTTAGCGGCTCCAGTAAGTGTAATGGGGAAAATGCGTAGCATAACAGCATCGTGTGATACTCCTGGAATGTTGAATAAGCTAATGATGTCTAAAACTCGCTCTACATGCTCATGAGCATCGTCATTCTTGTTTCCGAAAAAGGTGTCCTCCCTTAATTCTCGCATGAATTAACTCTTGATTTCGAAATTCACATTGCCTCCTATTTCAGGTTTAACCACGCCCGACGCCTGGTTCCCTCGAGTCAATGCGAGGTATTGTTCCATGCTGAGTTTATCGATCTCTCCCTCGGCCATTATGATTCCTGAAATGCTTAGTAAAAAAATTTAGTAATAAGATATCAAACTATAACTAATTTTAGCTCCCCGTTAGCGGTGCCAAAAACTTGTTGCGTAAAATTGTTTTGAATAATTAATTGCCAAGTTTTAAATTTATAAAACTCGTCTACCGTTACACGCACTAACGGGCAGAGAACCCGGTCGTATGTAGTGCAGTAGTTGGTAAATCTGAGGTCGTCCCAAGAGCTAAGGTTACTAGTTCTAATTTGATTTTGTCACGTTTAGAAAAATGGTTTTTAAGTTGATTTTTTAAAAACTAAAGAAAAGTAAATGCGAGAAGTAAATTGATTTGAAAGCAGTAGGGAGAAAGGCATGCTAACCTAGTTATTTCATTACCAATGCTATGTTGTTATTTCATGTGCAATGTCTAAGTATCATTTAGTGGTTCTAATATCAATAGACCCGAATTTTCATTTGAGGTCTATTCTATGCTTCCTCTACGATCTTGAATCCCCTACAAGTCACAAAGGTAGGGCATCCTAGCTTGTAGTGATTAATCCCTAACTATCCTAAAGGCCTGTCTATAACCTAGATAGATTATAAACCCTCTCTGAAAGTGTTCTTATGCATTTTAAGTGTTTATTGCGATAAAGGCAGTAATTAGGTAAATTCTTACACTAGGGATAGATTCCAACCTACCCTAGTACCCTGCTAATCCTATGTTCAATGGGTCAGCCTAATAACAGAACCTTAAAACCCAAGGATCAATGACAGACTAATATGATATCTAATAAAACAAGAAATTAGACAGGAAATATTTAACAAAGCAATTGAAGATTCAAGAAATGGTTAACATATGTGTTTCAGGGGAAGCTTATTGTTAAAATGTTTAACCATTTACATGCATCATCGAGGTGAAGGTTTTTACTACTACTAGTCATTCTTACTACTGCTAGTGTGAGTTTCTACTACCCAAGTTCATTTTTCTTATTGTGCATCATGGAGGGTAATTTGAGGAGTTAGAAGGCTTAGATTAGAAGTGTGATATTGGTTTGTAGTGGTCAAGATCAAAGTTGCTTATATTCATATGTCCCCTATTGGATTATGACAAAAAGGGGAAGAAGATGTTAACAGGTACAATTGGCAACTTATAAATCCTTGGTGTGGCATGTTACAAAGGAAGTCTGAATTAAGAAGATTTTGTTTCATTCAGGGAGATGATTACATCTCAACTTCAAGGGAAGCTTTGGCTTTATGATGAAGTTCATACATGAATTTGTTTGTTTTGTCATCATCAAATAGGGGAAGATTGTTGGGATTCTTGATTTGATGAGACAAAGTGAATAAAAGAATGAAACAAAAGGACTTAAATGCAAAGATGGAATTCTTCAAAAGATGGAAGATTTTGAAGATTCTAAAAGATCTTCTTATTCAGATAGAAGATATAGAAGATAATATTAAAAGTTAGGAAGATATTATTTGTTCTTATCCTTTGTAAGCCTTGAAATCTCTCTATATAAAGAGATTCATAGGCGTGTAGTTTAAATATACACAGAAAAGAAAAACGTGTGTGTGTATTTCAAGATGTAGATGTCTAGTTAGTTGGTGTAGCCTCAAGGTCAAGGTAACTTGATCCTGTTACAGATTAGTTGTAACCGTTATATTCTGATCAAATATAATTGGGGCTTGGAGTGTATTATATGGAAAAACCTTGTTCAATAACATTGTTCTTTGATTACATTCTGTTGTGCATAATTGTTATCTTTGTTATTGTTCATCCTAGATATAAGTTCTAAACAAACTGAGCTTAAACGATCTAAGGAGTTCTATCAAACTCCATAGTGTTAATAAGTGTGACCATATGTTGTTTAAAGTGAAGAAATATGTATTTTGTGTGACTATTGATCATCCAATGGCCACATGAATTTTATGTTTGTGTGGCCTTTTGTAATATTTAGTCACACAAAGCATGTTTGTTTTGGGTATTTAGTCACATACAATTAAGCAAAAAGTGGCCAAAAGTGTTAATAAGTGTGACCATATGGTGTTTAAAGTTTATTAAATGTGTATTTTGTGTGACTATTGATCATCCAATGGCCACATGAATTTTATGTTTGTGTGGCCTTTTGTAATATTTAGTCACACAACGAATTAAGCAAACAGTGACCAAAAGTGTTAATAAGTGTCACTAAAACAAAAAATAGCATAATGCAACCATCCAAATATGATGCAAATCCGTTGCAAAAGGCTGTTTGCAAAGGAAATGCAACCGATTCCGACTATTGCAAAAAGGCTCTATTACCTGTTATAGAGCCCGGTTTTCTATTAAAGAACATGGCTCTATGTGAACAAAAAAATAAAAAAAAAAGATCCTCCAGACATGAAATCAAATTCCTTTAGGCAAAATAAACATTGTATTGATTCAGATACAAGAGATTATTGATTGATATTACAACTAACTTCCTAATTATACATTGAGATTAATCTCGCGACTACTCTTGCAAACAACACATTTAAAAAGGCTACAAGCTTACATAATTGACTACTTGAACAAAAGTGAAAAATACACCATTGCGTTACTGTGAAGTCTTATTATTATGCATTTGCCTTTGATTAATCCGCGACTCATCTTGTTCTTGAGCTTTCATTCTAGCCAACTCAATATATATAGATACTGCATATATAACTAGTATTAGTATGGATTAGAACAAGTGAAATATCTAACAATTTTGTTACTTATGGGAAAGTAATGATATGTAATGGATGATGAGACTACTTTAGTTATTAGAAAGTTGACCAACAATAATCTGTCAGGATGGTATGGTTAAAATAGCAATCACACACGCACACAATGATCTGTGCAGGAAATACTTAACAAAAGTCCATGACATTTAAGTGGTTAAGCAATTTGTCTATAACCATGGTCGATTCTAGGATTCTTGTCATATAGTTCATAACTTAGTATTAAATCAGCAAACTAAAGAGTGTAGTTCTTTCTATGATTAGGATCTAGATAGACAAAACACTGAAGCTAACTTTAGTTGGTATGATTTTGGTGCATGAATAAATAGACATAGAAACCATATCCCAAAACCCATTATCTGCCTAATTTGTAACTGTTCCTAGTCGACGCATAGCTCAAACTAATGGTATAACCTAGAATCAACTCTCTTAATTATCAAGAATGCAGGGTATTTAGCACACTATTTTTTGAAAATAATCACTTCCTTTTTTGGGTACAATTAAGTTGGTTCTAATAAAAAGATTCTAAATTCTAATCATTTAAAATATTCATCGTCTTTAAAACCAGTGAAAGTGTATTTACCTCCATTTTTTTGAAATCAGCACTACTCACTCCAACAATAAGAATTGACAGGGGTAGATCAGAGGCGCTAACCAATGCATCTTTAGTCTCTTGGATATTTGTTATCTCTCCATCCTAAAGATATAAAAAGAATATATAAGAATAAAGAAATAAAGAGTAATAACAAATATGTTTTCCTAGTTGCTGCATGTTTACCGTTTATGATTAGCAACACATAGTACTTGCTGGAATTGGTCTAGAGAGATTGACCAGCTATTTTTGCAGCTTGATTTATTATTAACCAAACAAAGTGGGTCCATGAAGAGAGTCGGTATTCAAGGCACTTTGATAAGCAGTCATTATGCCATGTACTCCGTCAACCTGCAAAATGTCAAGGGAAAGAAACCACCTTTACTTCCAGAGCCTGTGAATGTACTTGAACAATAATTAGAGGTGGAAACTTTAACCCATTTTATTATGAATGGGCAAATTAGCGTCCTGTCTTATATTAAACGGGTCAAATCAAAATATTTAACTGAAAGAACAACAAGAAAGTGTTGGTGTTTCAACTCAAACGGGCACTATGGAACAAAATAAGAATTTATGGTGATACAATGGAATATTAACCTTCATAAATTTTATAGGTAATGATTGGAATAACAATCCCAAAATAAGAAATTCCACAAGTGGTTGAAGCAAATATTAGATTCTGACTAGATACTCAGAATTAGCATCAAATCAATAGAAAGGGAAAGGTACAGATATGTTGTGGTTTCATCTTCCCCATCTTCATACAACCAATCCTCTGTTTCTTGAAGCTAAGCAATTAAATGCTCCCTATCAGAATCCGTAACAAACAACAGTTTATCATGAAGCTGGAAAACAAGAGATGCGAGTCAGAATGTTATCACAACATTTATGAAGTAACATAGCAAGTAAATTAAAATTATACCTTGTTCCTCATGTCATAGACTGATAGAAATAAGCTTCCACAACATTCTTTTTGTCCTTGGTTTCTTCCACAACACAATCCTGTAGCGCCATCTCAAATTCCTTTTCCACTGCTTGTTGCACATCTGCAGGTAGCATTGCCCCATAAACAACCTCTGAAACAGGTATGTTGGATTTATTGACCTTCTTCTTTGGAGCTTCCACCTGCACTGCAAGATAAATAAAAGAATTACCATCGTTCAACATTCACAATTCGAAGGCCCAAATCGTTTTCCTCAAAACCAAGTTCCTGTGGAAAGGCGTCTTATTCTTTGTAAACTCAAGATTGGTTTAGTTAACAAATTTATATTTATTCGAAGCACAATTACACCCACTGGGCTTTTATTATGACATTAACTTTTGAAATTTCTGTTTGATGTAGAAACAGGAGGCTGGTGCTAGTCCGTCACGTTTTTTGCTTCGATTTGAGAGGTCACGGGCCTGAAACGGAGTTACGGATCAAAAGTTATGGCCGTTTTACTGAAACCCTTTTCGTCACGCAAAATTTCAAAAAAAATTCGTTCGGTCCAAAAAAAATTTGCTCGTTCGATCCGCTCGTTCGATCCGCTCGTTCGATCGCTTCCTAGTTGCTGCATGTTTACCGTTTATGATTAGCAACACATAGTACTTGCTGGAATTGGTCTAGAGAGATTGACCAGCTATTTCTACAGCTTGATTTATTATTGACCAAACAAAGTGGGTCCATGAAGAGAGTTGGTATGCAAGGCACTTTGATAAGCAGTCATTATGCCATATACTCCGTCAACCTGCAAAATGTCAAGGGAAAGAAACCACCTTTACTTCCAGAGCCTATGAATGTACTTGAACAATAATCAGAGGAGGAAACTTTAACCCATTTTATTATGAATGGGCCAATTAGCGTCTTGTCTTATATCAAACGGGTCAAATCAAAATATTTAGCTAAAAGAACAACAAGAAAGTGTTGGTATTTCAACTCAAACGGGCACTATGGAACAAAATAAGAATTTATGGTGATACAATGGAATATTAACCTTCATAAATTATGTGGTTAATGATTGGAATAACAATCCCAAAATAGGAAATTCCATAAGTGGTTGAAGCAAATATTAGATTCTGACTAGAAACTCAGACTTAGCATCAAATCAATAGAAAGGGAAAGGTACATATATGTTGTGGTTACATATTCCCCATCTTCATACAACCAATCCTCTGTTTCTTGAAGCTTAGCGATTAACTGCTCGCTATCAGAATCCGTAACAAACTCCAACAATTTATCATGAAGCTGGAAAACAAGAGATGCAAGTCAGAATGTCGAGTATATCACGACATTTATGAAGTAACAAAGCAAGTAAATTAAAATTATACCTTGTTCCTCATGACCTTATGTCAGAGACATAAGCTTCCACAACATTCTTTTTGTCCTTGGTTTCTTCCATAACACGATCCTGCAACGCCATCTCAAATTCCTTTTCCACTGCTTGCTGCACATCTGCAGGTAGCATTGCCCTATAAACCACCTCTGAAACGGGTATGTTGGATTTCTTGACCTTCTTATTTAGAGCTTCCACCTGCACCACAAGATAAGTAACAAAATTATTTACAGTTGTGGGATACATCTAAAGGAAGTAAAATGGAGCTATTACAATAAGGTACTAGTGGTTTTGTTTCTGCATTGACCTGTTCAGGAGAGTGTAGACTTGTCGCCTCAGTAGGTAATGATGGTCGGGTCCATCTTTAGACAAGTCATGATGGTTCGAGAGATTAAATCCAAGTGGGGTGAAAACGTTAACTGTTTCAAATTTTTTCGGATGTAAAGATAATAGATACCTGACTTTGTGTTTACTGTTACAGTGTGATTTGCAAACTTTATGGTTATACATGCTTGAATTCTAAGTTATGTTAAATAATAAGGGAATAGATCAGACTTTGATACTTACAGAGAATAAGGGAGGTATTAAAACAAATCAACAAACAATTAGAATGGTGCGAGTTACAACCCTAAAGGGGTTATAAACAAATCAACAAACAGCTTTAGATCCTTGTGGTGATTCCCCTACACCATCTATATATAACTTACCACTGTGTGTAGGTCTCATAATATCTTAACCCGCTAAAATACCTCAGTTTCTGAATAGCAAGTCTTGTGGATCTTGTCGATTACAATACAATTAGTCAAGACAAACCTAAAACATACAATAAGATATTTAACAACAATGGCCTATTATGTATGTTTTATTACTAAACAGCTAGCAACCAGTGTTCTCTAAGGCAACATATAGTCATGCGCAATATGTAGTTGGATAAAGGTTAAAGCAGAACACGCGTGACAACAAAGGATGATGCTTATTCAAGCTCGTCCAACATAACCTTAAGTAAACTAACCATAAGACAACTTACTGCCCACCAAAAATAAAATAAAAAATCATTTCAACCTTAAGATAACTTATTGCTATACATATAAAACCCAAAAAGTCATTTTATTAGGGCTATTATTCTAAAATGGCCAAAGTATCTGTAACAAATACTCCATTGATATTAAAGACTAATAACGAATTAACATTTATTACATATTATGAAGATGTAGTTTACTTCAATAGCAGCAAAATGATGTTGCTTATTTATAAGTATAAATTTAGGGTCACACAAATCCTTATTTATAACATCACTAACCTAACACATGAACACTTCAAATTGATGACGAAATTGAAGATATAAGACTATACAATACCTTATTTGTAAACAAATGAACTTGATATTTGTGGGATGATCCGACTGGCAAATGGTGGATGGTTTGTGGTTTGACCATTAAGACGGTATAGGATGTTAGATGAGGCTAAAATCATAAGTTTGGGGAAATAATACCATCATGAGTGAAGATAAGTTTAAGGATGTGATATGTGAGACCTAGATCTAAGATAGCAGATAAGATAAACGGAGGGACAATTTAATTTTGATGAAATTTTAGGTGGGGCGTGTAAAAATGTGGAGAGGGAAATTTTAATTTTTGGAAGGGTTGTTAAAACAATTATATGTGTTTTTTTTTAAATTGGTATAAAAACCAAAAATATACTTAATATAAGAAATTTTTATTTTTATTTATATACATAAAAGAGTTCGTCCATGTCTCATGTCATGTTTTTCATTATCAAGTTGCATCTAGAGAATGCCCCTAACTCTTTACCGGTGTCATGTCGAGTCGTGTAATTGTGGGTACAAAGGAAGCTCGACTCGAGAATATAAACATAATATCACTTAAAAGCTCGATATTAACTCGAGCCGAGTCTATATAAGCTCGAGTTTGATGCATTAAGCATTTCGAACTCATCTTTTTTGCTCGAGCTCGAGACTCAATGAAGTTCGTCGCTAATCATTCACAACCATTGACTGTGGCCATGATTCGAGTGCGCAATTAGTGGGCTTGGGCATATAATAATGATACGCTATCAATATAGAAAAAAATTCCTAAAATAATTAGTGTCATATAGACGTGATTGAAGAACGATTATTGCGCTAACTTATTATTCTAGGCACTTGTTAATGTAATTCTAATAAATAAGTCTAGCCTAGTGTTTAAAAAAAACTATATGCTTAAGTTTATAAGTACCACTCTTATCGATAGCAAAAATGAGGCTTTCATATTCGGTTATCTGAGTGTAAAAGGTAAAGAAACAAACGAATACAAAAACTTGACATAGGGATTATTTAAATGGATGAGTCGAGATGGTATCGTTATACACGAGATGTTAAACGGATGAGTCGATATGATATCGTTATACATGAGATGTTAAACAGATAAGTCGATATGATATCGTTATACATGAGATGTTAAATGGATGAGTGATGACATCAAATAACGTCACTTTATAACATCAATATCCCATCTGTTTTACCCACTTTTATATAATTATTGCATGATTTGGTACTTAATTGCTTTAAAGTTTATAAATGCAATAATTAAGGAGTGTTTTGTGAAGACATGCTAAAAGGCGCATAATTTGGAGCTAAAACGAAGACATTTAAAGATTGCTAAATTCTGACTACATACGTCGTATCCAGCAAAAGAAATACGGCGTATCAGCGCCTGGACTTCACAAGGAAGCGCGTTTGACCAATTCCCAATACGGCGTATCACTCTGCTTCCGTACGCCGTATCCAGCTGGATAACTATTCGAAGATACAGTAATAAATGTAAATTGGAAATGATATAACTGATTGATTGAGAACGTAGTGCGCACTCCAAGGAATCCAGCCCTATACGCCATATTGACCTTACTCAATACGGCGTATCGAGTCTTTTTCAGACACTATAAATAGAAGACTCAAAAACGAGTTTTCAGTGTGCAATATCATATTCCTTATATCATACTCATTAAAGAATGAATTTCTGAAGAGAAGAGAAGCCACCAAGGTAAAGCATTGATCACGAATCCATAGAAGACACCGTGTAATTTTTACTCTCTTAATCATTCGATTGTTATTGTTTGATTACGC
>BQNB010048536.1:0-37723 GCA_026074375.1 Tanacetum coccineum
AGAATTTATATGTGCCATTTGGCATCCCGTTCGACCCCAAGTTGTTTTATAAGGATGGAATAAAACTAGGGCAAGTCTAACTTAAAGACTTTTCTGTAAACAAAAGTGCTTGCCGGGAGACAACCCATAATGTATTTTCTTATTTAGTATCGAGTATGGCGTATCCAGATCCATTGGATATGACGTATCGACCTAATCTGGACGTTATTCCTTTATTTTTCCACATTTATTAACTTTACTGCCAGTTATGTCAATACGGCGTATTCATACCATGATACGACGTATTTGATTCTGACAAGTACTTAGAATTTTTCTTACATGACTCAATACGGCGTATCCTGAAATACGGATACGGCGTATCGACTTCCTGTACAGTTTTAGATTTTTATTTCGAAGTCTAACCAACGAATACACGGAGATAGAAATTGCACTTGTTTTCTTATGCTTAATACATGACCTTCTGAACGAAAACGACGACGTTGGTGGAGTATTTTATGGAATCTTATGTGTGTTGTAGTCATGCTGGAATTCAGACGCATTTACAACACACATTCTTGCTCATTAACTCAACATGGAGAATCATACCGAGCAAATATCAGGGGAGTTTCTCGTTCTAATTCTTTTATTTCCCGTTTTTAATGTTTTATCTATACAATGAGGGTGTTGTATAATTTAAGTGGGGGGATAGGAATTAGAACATTACTTGTCCTGTTTTTCACATTAAAATGTTTAAAATATGCTTAAATTTATAAAAAATAAAATTCGAGCATACTTTTGTGAAATTACTAGATACATAACCTGCACACATAACCCTTATTAGATATTGTGAGGATTCAGCCTTATCCGTTTCCAAATATTTACCCAAATTCCACAAAAATAAGAGTGTGCTGGTGATGTTGTAGACTTTAGAACTTGGCTTGGTATATCTATTCGAGACCACAATAATTAGTACTATGGATTTAGATGGAGTAACTTGTTTAAATTGGTAAATTTCTAAGATTACACCCAAAAAGCCTACATATGTAATGTTATTAACTAACTACACTGGTTAGTTAACCCATGTATAAACCCTTTGTTTACTCTTATTTTAAGAGTAAGATACCCCTAGAAAAACCAGTAGAGCCAATCCTTTAGGATAAACACCAACTATTTGTTTCGTTACACCTTTACACCTTAGCCTATCCTGTTAGATTAAGTCCATTTATCAGTTGCTAGTTGCTTAAAGTGTAAAGTATGTATTTTCTGTGTCATGTGTCATTTTCTATCTCTGGTATGGTTGGAAAAATTGCACATTGCTAATGGGAATGTAAAAAGTAGTCAAACTTATGTATTTTTACTACCATCACAATTACTGGTACGTCCGAAGAACGAGGAATTATGGAAGAAATTATCAGGAGTTATTATGATCGTGAAGATGGTGAAATTACACCGAGATTCGTAGTATTGTATTATAAAAAAAATCAAAAAATAGAAAATTGCAACAAAAAAGAGGAGGGAAGTCTAAAGATAGTCGGTTTGTTAAAACTTAAACCGATGATATTATTTGAAGGATCGATTATTCGTTGATAGATGGTTATAAATAAATGATGTAAAGTTTTGTATAAAGTGGTAGATATCGCCACTTGTCTTTGTAAAAGTATGTATAGTATGGGATGATTAGGAGTTGACTGTTACGGGAACGCCAACTTAGGTTATTGTTTTTTATCTATGATCAAGACGTTTTTGTATATAGTTGTGTCTTTATCATGGTAACGGTCGGGAAAAAGTATCTAGCAACTTGTACCTTATCTGTTTAGACTTAAATTATTTGTTTCGTAAATTTTTATTTAACAACAATTATTTCCCTTTCCTAATCACTAATCCTTAGGTTTTATTCAAAAGAGGATGCGAGCAATCACATGTGTCTATTCCGTCGTTACGGCCATGTATGTGTGGTTTTGTCCGCCTTGTTGGTTTATTACTTTTTGGTAAAGATTAGAAGATCCATACCCTATATCACTACTAGTCCTACTCTTTAGCTTATTCGAGTTAAGGTTTGAATGCAGTCATATGTGTCTATCCCATCGTTATGGGTTTGTATGTATGATCTTTGTCACCTTTTCTAGAATATTGGTATCGGTAGAGACTAGATAAAGTGATCAAACCCTTATAAGCCTTATAAATAAAACTCAATTTACCTTTATAAACTTGTTGCTCCTTAGCTCTAGTGGTGGAGATGTGTATCCTTGCCAAGCTTATGATAGAATACTCGTCACGACCGAGCAATTGAGTGAATTAGTTACATGTTACCACATAGATTAGTTGAGTGATTTGAGTGTTTTCATCTTCCTATTTTGTGAGGTGTTTGGTTGTGTACTTGTAATTAATCAAATAAATGCTTAACAGAAAAAAAATCCTTAGGGATACATTTTTATAAACTTCTAAAGGCTACTTGAGGACAAGTAGGATTCAAGTGGGGAGATATTTGATGGCATCAAATAACGTCACCTTTATAGCATCATTTATCCCATGTAAATAACCTATTTTGTATAATTATTGCAAGGATTGTTACTTAATCGTTTATATTTGACAATTGCAGTAATTATGGAGTACTTGGTGAAGAATTGCAAAAAGGCACTCATTCTGGAGCTTAAACGAAGACATTTGAAGATTACTGTTCTGAAATCCTATACGCCGTATCCATCGAAAAGATACGCGTATCCGTGCCTACACTTCACAAATAACCACGAAGGATTGCAGACCCAATACGCTGTATCCTGGTGACTCAATACGCCGTATCGAAGGTCAAACACTAGAAGAATAAAAAAGATATCAACCGTGGTCCTTACTCTAAGAAATCCTTAATACGCCGTGATTGTGTCGTCGTGTAGGTGTTATTTATGAGTATTCAAGTTTTAAATTTATATTTTGCCAACTTTACCTAAAACAACACTTTAACGGGCAATGTACCCGGTCAGATGGAGTTTCGTGTTAAGTAGGGTGTCGATCACTAAGAGCGAGAACTAATCTTTTATTTTATCAATATTTTCGTTAACTAAACTAGGTTAATTTAAACTATGTTAATTCTATTCAATGTTAAACCTATGCTAAACCTATGTTAATCTTAATTCTCACGGATAAAGGGGGTTTTTAGCCTGAGAGACTGGCACTCCAATTAGAATGTTGGTTTGTCTATTTAGTGCAATGAATACTTATCTCAAGGCGGCATATCATTCTTAAGACTTAGGCGTTACTTCTTCCTAGGACCTAGACACGTAGAATTCTATCACAATTAAAAGCATCCGCATAAAGCATCCTATTTGCTGATTATAATCTATCTTAGGGTTTAAAGCAATGGTGATCTTGTGAAACCCTAGCTCATAGTGACTTTACCCACTTAGTGCTTAATGGTAATTTATATACTAGTAATCCACTGGCCAAGTCTTTACCAATTGATTAGAACGTACTCGTTGATCCTAAGGGTCACCTGGCGGTCCAACTAAGCTCACTAATCTAAAGGCGAAGATAGGTCATTATTTGTGATCATATTGGTCTAGATATATAAATCACTATATGGAGAGCCATCCCGACATCTAGCTAACTTGGTCCATTTCACTAGATCCAGTTGAATGATAGGTCGCATACAAAAGCACGTAAACAAGTATAAATTGATAGACATAATCAAGCAATCAACGATAAATTAAGCATACAAGATAAATAAACCAAACATTTAAATCTTTATAATAATGGCTAATACCAAGGGTATTAGCCCTCAAACGTCATAATCAATACAAAAGTAATAATCCAACCAAGGTAAACTAACTGAGTTAAATGAATGATACCAAAAATCGAACGATTATTAGAGTATAGGAGATTACAAAGTATTTCCTAAGGAATTGATAGCTTTGCTTGACCTCTTCTGCTCTACCTGTCTTCTGAAAATCGACTTTTGTGGTTAAGGTATTGAAAATATGATTAAGCACACTGAAAACCCGTTTTTGGGTTTTCTATTTATAAGGTCTGGAATTTGGTCGATACGGCGTATCAAAAGTCTTGGATTCGGCGTATCGGGGTTTTCTTGGAGTAGGGACCACGTTTGATATCTTTCAGAATATTTTATTACTTTAAATTGAATACGGCGTATAGACTCTTTCTGGATACGGCGTATTGATCTTTATACCTTTGTGGTCTTTAGTGAAGTGCAGGCACAGATACGCTGTATCTTCCTTGATGGATACGACGTATAGGATGTCAGAGTCAGTATCTTTAAATGTCTTCATTTAAGCTCCAGCATGCGTGCCTTTTTGCATTTTTTCACCAAGTACTCCATAATTACTGCAATTCTTAAATACAAATGATTAACTAACAATTCTTGCAATAATCATACAAAATGGGTTATTTACATGGGATAAATGATGCTATAAAAGTAACATTATTTTATTTCATCAAATATCCCCCCACTTGAATCCTGCTTGTCCTCAAGTATCCTTTAGAAGTTTATGAAAATGTATCTCTAAGGATTTTTTTTCGTTAAGCATTTATTCGATCAATTACAAGTACACAACCAAACACCCCACGAAATAAGAAGATAAAAACACTCAAATCACTCAACTAATCTACGTGGTAACATATAACTAGTTTGCTCAATAGCTCGGTTGTGACGTGTAACCTTTGTCTTTTTTGTGTTCTGATTATTTCATTTATAGTCCTTTGACTATTTGACTTTCGTCAGTTTATTCAGATTTTATACCGTGTTGACGGTGGTGATTTTTATGAGATATGTGATGAATTAAGGTTTATTGTGATTAATAATCCCTTTTGGAAGGTCTTATTGTGTTATGAAATCTAGGTGGTTTAACCCGTGAATTTTGAGAAATGCCAAAAAAATGAGTCCGACATGTCCGTTAAAGTCCAAATGAGTTTTGAATGGTATAAAGTGAAAATATGTCGTGTAAATACTCTAGGTTAATAGAAAAGTATTTTTGAAGTGAATAAAAATGCTAATTAACTTTGGGGTAAATTTTACGGTTGAGTTTTACGAGTATTTAAGTGATCCCGACACGAAAAGAACGGCCCGAGACCACTTTGGATCCGTTGGCCGGTTATGGGTAAGAGTGAGGGACAAGAAGGCTTAATTTTAGCTAATGTGTCTGAAGGTGTACACTTATATTCCATTTACTAGAAACCATTTTCTCACAATCCTTATCATTTAAAAAAAAATAAAACACACACACTTTGGTGTGTGCTCTCTCTACGTTTGAAACACACACACACACACACTCTTATAATTTTTGAACTTTGATCAAGAAAACATGAAGACATAAATATTTGGGGTTCATTCTAGTGTTTGGGTATTCATTTAAACAACGTTTGGGTTGTCTGGTTCGTATCGAAATCTACAAATTTGAAGATTTTCTTATAAGTTTTCAAATTTAAATTTTGTTTGTCCTTTTGGGTTTATTTTAATGCATATCTGTTAGTTGTACAAGTTGATCGTTGTGAAAATTGATTTTTGGAAGCGAAACGAAAGAAAAATGGGTGTTTGGTTCATGTGAAATAAAAAAGAAAAAGACGGGTTCTGTAGTTTTGATGTTGTGGTCGTGATGGTTGAATAATATATGATGCTAGAATGCTTATTTTTTATAGTAGCTTGTGTGGCTTATTCAGGCTTATTTTTAAGTTATTTCTTGGCTTATTAGGCTTATATGCCACGTGTAGATTTCCAAAATCAATAGGAAAGTAATTTTGATTATTTTTGTGTTATGGCATATGTTGTGGACTATTTTTGTGGTTTATGGTAGTAACAAAAAACGATACGTAGCTTAATAGCTTATTTTAAAGCTTAATATACATATTTTGACTCACGGCCTAATAAGTCTATTTGAGCCGCGGCTTAATGGGACGGCTTATTGTGGTCCGGATTATTTCTACGTATAAGTATATACTTATCTATGTAAATGGACCTTGGTTTTGGACTTGGATCGTATTTTGGACTTATAATGTCCAAATGGACCCTTGTTGGGCCTTAAGGCCC
This sequence comes from Tanacetum coccineum, assembly GCA_026074375.1. Lineage (NCBI taxonomy): Eukaryota > Viridiplantae > Streptophyta > Magnoliopsida > Asterales > Asteraceae > Tanacetum > Tanacetum coccineum. Next base: position 6,014 of record BQNB010048536.1, read on the forward strand.
AATAAGCGACATGTAGTAGTTATGAGAATTTTGATGGACTTTTAAAAGTGGGAATGTATTTACAAAGTGATATTAAACGATATTTTGGGAAAAACGTGTTGGTAAGTGTTAACGATTGAGATTTTGGATTTTGTCAAAAAGTGTCGAATTTATGAAAAATCTTGAAAATAAGGTTTGAAACCTTGGAAAACATTGTATAAACGTACAAGTCTATATTTAGAAAATTTCTTAAAACATGATTTTTGATTTTAAATAATAAACTAATATTTAATTATTCTATTTTATTTATTTAATAAATTCACTAAAAGACAAAAAATATATTTTTTCTCAAAACTTCTCTAAAGTGTTTATTATGAGTAAACGTTTCATTTTCAATCGTATAATGATTATTTTGAAGTGACTAAGGTGTATCGAATGGACTAGTCGAGATATATTTATAATTAATAATTATAAATATTTATTATATTACTTATCTATTTACGCTAAATAGTTTAAGTATGTATTATCGAGGAATGAGATTAATATGATTATGGAGATAAGTCGTCAACCATCACACCACTAAATTGTTTTGGGTAATTGTACAACGCGTCTAAACTCTATGCATCAAACGTGGAGATTGTTTTGGAATTGGATGATTAAATTAGGACATTAACTGGACTAGGTCGTGTGCGGGCGTCGTTGCATTTGCTTGTGTGATTGAGATTTGGTTGCTAAAGACTTGCTTGAGGTGAGTTCTCGTAGCCCCACTTTTTACTGGTTTTTCCGTTGGGGGAAAATGATACTCAAATGTGTTTTGAAATGTTTTGAATTGATCTGTGCGAAATGTGGTTTTGTTTTTGGGACAAGTTATGTGCTTATGACTGCTATGTGAATATTATGTGATGCATGATTGTTTGGATCGGATGGGTATGCCTACCCAGTATTTGTGTGATTATTAGAGCGGATGGGTACGCCTACCCAGGTTTGTGTGTGGTCCTGCCTTAATTTTAGTGCTCCAGCTGGTAGGCCCTTTAGGTGCGTAAGTGACATATGGTTATTGATTAGCGGTGATGCTAAGGTTGTTTGCATATATTCACTGTCATATAGCACTATTTTCCACTGTTGATATATTGGCACAACTTTTGGGTTTAAGGTCAAACCTACGAGCTCACCAACATTATTGTTGACGTTTTTAAGTATCATTTTCAGGTGAAGTGAAAGAAGAGTAGTTTGGTGATTGATATCAGACTTAGAAGTATCTCGTGTGGAATTTCGTTTGATGTCTTCCTTGCTTGTTATTTGATTTTAGTTTCGGATGTTTTAGAATAAGTTTGGATTATGGTCCCCTGTGTGGGCATTTGAATAATTGTAAGAGATTATGGATTTTAGCTATGATTTAGGACATCACTTGTGTTTGTTTAAGGTTGATGGTGTTCATAGCACTTGGATTTTATGCAATGTAGTTTTCTCTGTTTTGTATCTTGTGTTATGATTGATCATTATGTTGAATTCTCGAGTTTCTGCCATTGTCGGGGTGTGACATGACGATTATTCTATCATAGGCTTGGCAAGGATACACATCTCCACCACTAGAGCTAAGGGGTAACAAGTTTATAAAGGTAAAATGGGTTTTTATTGATAAGGCTTATGGTTGATCATTCTAACAATCTTTCACCAAAAGTATCACACCAACAAGGCAGCTGAATCACACATTGATGCGGTTGTCGTAAAGGACTTCTACAAGAAGTTTTACAACTCCCTAGGCAGAGTACCTAACCGTTGTAGTAGTAGTATAGGCAAGACTCGGGGGGTTGTTATCGTTCTCTAGGGGAATAGGTTGGAAAGGCTTGATCATAGTCTAACAGAATTCTAAGGGTTGAGAGAAGATTATTTTTGTATTTTTTTATATTTATAAGAAAGCAGGTAAATCTTTGGTTTGAGAGATTGGTTTGGTTTTAGCCAATAAACTAAATAATAAACTACACTAATGGTGATAACAATATAATAAAAGATTGTATTTATTTAATCATGTATTACTCCCTAGATTGCTTCTCCTAGTATTGTTGCTTTGTCACACTTGTGATGATCTATATAATTATTTCCTAAGTCATGAATGAATTACGCGAACCCGCCGTCTATTTAATACTCAATTAGGGCAACGCGCAAGTAAGGTAGTATGAAGATTATTATAAGACCCCTAAGAGTATATTAAATGCATGTGAAATATATTAAGAGTGGATCAACCATATTAGGGGGCAAGGTAGTATGAAGACACACCACCACCCCACTTCCCAGCACCATTTATGTCCCCCTACCAAACCCTCCCCAGTAAGGCCGATTATGAATACAAGGGTACCCCCAACCCCAGTTACACTAGCTACCACCCACCTCCATTTCAATCACAGCCCCCCCACAAACCTATAATCCCTAAAGTCACGATTATCCTGAGCATACTCTTCACCTAATGAGAATCGACGACACCCTCCAACACGTCCGTCGGCCCAGAGCCCTCCAACACTTGTTCTAACACCCTAAAACAACCCCCAAAGGATTCCCTCGTGCCCAAACGGCGGGAAATAACTCTGGAAAAACATTCGTTATTCATCTTACGGGGTTCAATCGGTCGTTGGGGGAGGGGTTGTTAATGTTCTCTCTATAGTGGAATAGGTTGGAACTAGCTATAGATCAATTAGTCTAACAGAATTCATAACTAAGGGTTTGCGAGAAGATCAATATTTATATAGGTATTTTTTTAAAATATGATAAATAATAACGAAAGCACACAAAGGTTAAATCAATAAACATCCATTTGATTTTGTAAGAATGGATTAGGGTTTTTAATTGAACAAGTATATTATAAGATTATTATAAAGTGAAAAAGGAGTTATCGTGAAAGGAAGTATTAAAAAGAAATATTGGAATTGTATATCAAATTATAAGAGCCAATAAACCTAAATAATAAACTGTTAAACTACACTAAAGGTGATAACAATATAATAAAAGATTGTATTAATTTAATAATCATGTATTACTCCCTAGAATGCTATCTCCAAAGAATTGTTGCTTTGTCACACGTTGTGATGATCTATATAATTATTTCCTAAGATCATGAATTAATTACCGCGAACTCCGCCGTCATATATTTAATACTCAATTAGGTGGCAAACGTGCGCAAGTAAGGTAGTATGTGAAGATATTATAAAAGAACCCCCCTAAGAGTATATAAAAAGCATGTTGGAAATAAATTAAGAGTGATCACACCATATTAGGGGCAAAAGGTAGTATAGAAGTACTGTTACCCGATGGTATCCTTATCTATAAACGTAAATCAAGTTTCCCTAGACATATCAACAGCGATACAGACAAAAGCTAGTTTTATAAAGCCTAACATGCATATCCATCACAAGAAGTAACATCACTAAGATCTATATTTTAGGTTTCATACAATCATAAATGAACTACAAATAAGGAGTTATAAAGTTAGTAGTAAGGATAAGAAAGAGAGAGCCAAGCTTTCTTAAAAAAAAGAGTATAAGAACAATAAGAAATCAAAAAAAACAAGACATAATATAATGAGTAAGATAATCTTACATGATTAAAAACCTGAATATTGAAGGAGTTACAATAGGGATTTGAAGCCCTAAAATCATCCATAATAAAAGGATTTGCCAAAAAAAAAATGCCCACAAAAAAACGAACTAGGGATTCGTCTCCCATTCTCATACGTTCTGCGTCTTTCTCTTTTCGCCACTTCGCTTCTCTGTTGCTTCTTTTTCTACTCAACCATTCCTTCGCCATTCTCCTTTATTCTTTTACAGTCCTCTATTCTCTCTCTTCATTATCGTCTTTGCTCTCCTCTTTTATATACCTCAACTACGGGTTCGTCTCCCTGTCTCTCTGCTACTATCCGTCTAATATCTTGTCACCAATTTCGTTCTTCATGCTTAAGCGTTCCCTTCGTTCTTCTTCTGCTTGTTACGACTTTCTTTTTACTTCTATATCTTTCAATGCATGATTCTCTACGACATCATAAACCTTCTCCTACCGCTTTTTCTCACCTTCTTCCGCTCTCGTGTCTGTCTTCTTCATTTCTCTTAGCTCTCCTGCTGGTCTCTTGACTGTTTGTTCTGGTGCGTCTCTTGCCTACTCGTCCCTTTCTCACTGTCCACTTTTCTTCTCCCCGTTCCACGTCCTGTTTTCTCCCCTTTTGTCTGTACGTCGTTCGTAGCGCTCCTCCCTTCCTAATAATTTCGTCTTATTTTCTTTCCCTGTCACCTTTGTCGATTTCTTTCTTGTAACTTCTCTCTCTCTCGTTCCTTTATCTCTCGCTCCGCTACTGCTCTGATACATACGTCAACTGCGCTCTATTCTTCTTGTCTATCCATATCATCCTCTCTCTTCCCTCTTCTTTCGATATTCTTTCTCCCCGTGGTCGTCTTTTCTACCTCTAGTTTTTTTTTATCTTTCCATCCTCCCTCTTTTAATCGTCTTTTATTCGTCTTTCTCTTCCTCTTCTTCTGTCGTCTCAATCATGCCATCTCCCTCTCTAATTTCTCTTCTAGCTTATCACCCTCTGCTTTCCCTTTTTCTTGACTAAATCTGTCTCGTGACTCGTCTACTACTTTGTCTTTTTCATCCCTCTGTACTCATCATATCTTCTATCCCATCTCTATCCCTCTGCTTCACCGTCCTCTCCGTTTACCCACAATCTTTCTACCCTATTTCACCTCTCTCCCTTTTTTGTTTACTACTAAAGTTTACGACACAGAAACGAGTATCCTAAAAAACCACTAAAAACGGATTGTGTATATATAGATCAATCGCTATGACGAAGCGGATATCGCGTTTTAAAAAATCGTGACGCCGTCGTGAAAGAGCAATAATTCTAGATCTTCTTGTGCTTGTGGTCCATGAACACGAAGATGACGCCAGTTATAAAAGAAAGGATTGTGAGGGTAGGAGAGAGGAGGGGGAGTGAGGAGGGTAGTGTGGTAGGAGGTAGGCAGAGAGGATGAGAGGTAGGCCGTCACTAAGTGGGTTGTTGGACGAACGTCGAGGTAGAACTCTAGAGTTGGAACTGGTGTGACCCACCCTCCAATAGCAGTATCACTCGTCATCCAAACAGCCGCAGAGAACAACTGAATCCTTCACTAGAGATGTTGGAGTGATAGGGTACCTTAGACTTGTTGATGGGTGTCCTTTTCTTTCTTCTGTATTCTTCCTATTCATTCCCTTTTCTTCTCCAATGAGGGCCCGAAGTCACTTGTCACGAAGTGGGTTATGACGGCGTCATATAGAACTGGTGACGCCATCTCCAGCCGCTGTGAGCACAAGTCTTCAATATTCTTGGTGTAGGTCCGTAGTCTTGTCCGTTTCTTCTCCAAATGAGCCCAAGTCACGTGTATTTCCTCCAAATGCTTTCAAAATGCTAAATACCTGAAAAGGAATGATTAAGTACCTATTTTGGGCATAAATGCACAATTTAGGGGGGTAAACGACCTCGGAAAAGTGTATAAAATGACACCTTATCAAATACCCCTACACTTGGGATTTGCTTGTCCTCAAGCAATTGGGCTTTTCTACCTAGACAATAGTAATATGAGGGTCATTTTATCTACTCTTTAAAAGTATTTTATAACACAACCTTCTAGACCTCGTAATTAAAAGCATATAAAGTATATACTAGCACCTCACATAAGTATATACTTAATAGGAGGGCTTATTGTGGTCTAGATTATTTCTACGTATAAGTGTATACTTATATATGTAAATGGACCTTGGTTTTGGACTTGGATCGTATTTTGGACTTATAAATGTCTTAATGGACCCTTGTTGGGCCTTAAGGCCCAATAAACGATATGTAGTAGTTATGAGAATTTTGATGGACTTTTAAAAGTGGGAATGTATTTACGAAGTGATATTGAACGATATTTTGGGAAAAATGTGTTGGTAAGCGTTAACAATTGAGATTTTGGAATTTTGTCGAAAAGTGTCGAATTTGTTAAAAATGTTGAAAATAAGGTTTGAAACCATAGAAAACGTTGTATAAACGTACAAGTCATGTCGAAATTTCGTAAAAAGTTTATACTTAGAAAATTTCTTAAAAACATGATTTTGATTTTAAATAATAAAATAATATTTAATTATTTTATTTTATTTATTTAATAAATTCACTAAAAGACGAAAAATATATTTTTTCTTAAAACTTCTCTAAAGTGTTTATTATGAGCTAATGTTTCATTTTCAACCGTATAATGATTATTTTGAAGTGACTAAGGTTTATCGAATGGACTAGTCGAGATATATTTATAATTAATAATTATAAATATTTATTATATTACTTATTTATTTACGCTAAATAGTATAAGTATGTATTATCGAGGAATGAGATTGATATGATTGTGGAGTTAAGTCGTCAACCATCACACCACTAAATTGTTTTGGGTAATTGTACAACGCGTCTAAACTCTATGCATCAAACGTGAAGATTGTTTTGGAATTGGATGATTATATTGGGACATTTACTGGACTAGGTCGTGTGCGGGCGTCGTTGCATTTGCTTGTGTGATTGAGATTGGGTAGCTAAAGGCTTGCTTGAGGTGAGTTCTTGTAGCCCCACTTTCTACTGGTTTTTCCGTTGGGGGAAAATGATACTCAAATGTGTTTTGAAATGTTTTGAATTGATTTGTGCGAAATGTGGTTTTGTTTTTAGGACAAGTTATGTGCTTATGACTGCTATGTGAATATTATGTGATGCATGATTGTTTGGATCAGATGGGTACGCCTACCTAGTGTTTGTGAGATTATTGGATCGGATGGGTACGCTTGCCCAATATTTGTATGATTATTAGAGCGGATGGGTACGCCTACCCAGGTTTGTGTGTGGTCCTGCCCTAATTTTAGTGCTCTAGCTGGTAGGCCCTTTAGGTGCGTAAGTGACATATGATTATTGATTATCGGTGATGCTAAGGTTGTTTGCATATATTCACTGTCATATAGCACTATTGTCCACTATTGATATATTGGCGTAACTTTTGGGTTTAAGGTCAAACCTACGAGCTCACCACCATTATTGTTGACGTTTTCGAGTATCATTTTTAGGTGAAGTGAAAGAATAGTAGTTTGGTGATTGATAGCAGACTTAGAAGTATCCTGTGTGGAATTTTGTTTGAAGTCTTGCTTGCTTGTTATTTGATTTTAGTTTTGGATATTTTGGAATAAGTTTAGATTATGGTCCCTTGTATGGGGATTTGAATAATTGTAAGAGATTGTCGATTTTAGTTGTGATTTGGGATATCACTTGAGTTTGTTTAAGGTTGATGGTCTTCATAGCACTTGGAGTTTATGCAATGTAGTTTTCTCTATTTTGTATCTTGTGTTATGATTGATCATTATGTTGCATTCCCGAGTTTTCGCCATTGGTTGGGTGTGACAGATTGGTAATCAGAGCCAAGGTTATAGAGAACTAGGTGTTTTGGCCTAGACTATAACCTAAGATCCGTCATTTAGTTGCGTATAGGATCTATGTGCGCGGTGTTCCGCTTCTGTATGCCTTTGTATGTTCGCGGTTTGGTGCCTTAGTTATGTCAGTCATTGAAATGGGTGGGCTCAATATTGGATATTAATGGGAAAGGATGCAAATATAAGTATGGTGGCCAATGTAGTTATAAGAGTATCACAACTCACTCATACTTGATAATGTTGTTCACACAAATTGATGTTGACACCGTAGGGTGGAGTTATGTGTATATCTGGTTATATATAGTAAGATATTCTATATATATGTGCGAGTCTTCCTACTTACCTAACATTGCCCATGTTCTCCCTCGTGTGGATAATGCTGCCAAGGGTGATGACCCGAAGTGCTAGTCGGCCTATTGCAAAATCATTAGGAGGGGGAATGGGTAAACGGGTTGGTAGAGGTGGAAGGGGTAGAAGACCTAGGGAAGGTAATGATGAGCGTATTGATGAATTGAATGGTCAAGGAAATGACCAGGGTTTAGGAGCTAATGGGGGTGTAGAGGGAATCAATGGGAATGTATAGGGAGCCAATGGGGGTGCACCCAAATTCTCAATGATTATTAACCAGTAATTGTAGAACCTCTTACCCGCCATGTTAGCTCAGGTTAGTAACCGAGGAAATGTTGGAAATCAAAATGGTAATGTGGTTAATGAGAACGTTCAGGAGAACGTTGGGAATGTAATAGTGAATGGAAACCGGGTAGGTTGTTCATATAAGGACTTCTTAGGTTGTAACCATAAGGAATATGATGGTAAGGGAGGTGTTGTAGTTCTTACTCGTTAGATTGAGAAAATGGAGAACGTACAGGATATGAGTGGTTATAGTAATGACCAAAAAGTGAAATACACTGCTGGTTCATTTGTGGGTAAGGCTTTAACGTGGTGGAACTCTCAGATCCACACGCTAAGCCGGTAAGTTATTGTTAGTATGTCATGGAATGACTTTAAGTTTATAATGATACAAGAGTTTTGTCCTTGTCATGAGATGTAAAAGTTGGAATCTGAGTTGTGGAATCATGCCATGGTCGGAGTTGGCCATAATGCGTACACTGATAGGTTTCATGAGTTGGCGATGTTAGTTCCTCACTTGGTAACTCCTGAGAGTAGGATGATTGAAAGGTATGTGTATGGCCTTGCTCCACAAATCTGTAGGACGGTGGCAGCAACGGAGCCAAAGACTATACAGAAGGTTGTGCAGATTTCTGGTGCACTGACCGATGAAGCTATTAGAAATGGATCAATTAAGAAGATTGAGAAAAGAGGAAATGTGGGGGAACCTAGCAAGGATAAGAATGGTAGGGATAATAATAAAGAGGACTAAGATGTAGGTTTCATATATGAGATTGAGATAGCTAACAGGCAACGAGTAGAGATTGATAAGGTTATTAAGGGTTGCAAATTAGAAATTGAGGGTCATGTTTTTGACATCGACTTGATACCTTTTGGACGTGGGAGTTTTGATGTTATTATAAGTATGGACTGGTTGTCTAATTATAAAGCTGAAATAATTTGCCATGAGAAGGTAGTGAGGATACCACTACCGGATGGTAAGGTGCTTAGAGTATTAGGAGAGAGACCAGATGAGAAAGCCAGATTTTTAATAGGTATTAAGAAACAAGAAGAGATTGTTGTGGTTAGAGAATTTCCTGATTTATTTCTGGTTGACCTACCTGGATTACCGCCTATTAGGGAAATTGAGTTTCGAATTGAGTTAATCCTTGGAGCAATGCCGATAGCAAAGTCTCCCTATCGTTTGGCACCTTTTGAATTGGAGGAGTTGTTTGGACAACTCAAGGAACTCCAAGACAAAGGTTTCATTCGACCAAGTTCGTCGCCTTGGGGAGCGTCGGTATTGTTTGTTAAGAAAAAGGATGTTCTTTTAGGATGTGTATTCATTATAGAGAGTTGAACAAGTTGACTGTTAAGAATCGTTATCCACTTCTTAGAATTGATGATCTATTTGATCAACTGCAAGGGTCGTAGTTTTTCTCAAAGATAGATCTTAGGTTTGGATACCATCAGCTAAGAGTGCATGAGGATAACATTCCAAAGACTGCATTTAGAACTCATTATGGACATTTCGAGTTCACTGTAATGCCCTTTGGTCTGACTAATGCACCAGCAATGTTTATGGATTTGATGAATAGAGTTTGTAGGCCGTATCTTGATAAGTTTGTGATAGTGTTTATAGACGATATCTTAATCTACTCTAAGACTCAAGAGGAGCATGTAGAACACTTAAGGTTAGTCTTGGAACTGCTCAAAAAGGAGAAACTGTATGCTAAGTTTTCTAAGTGTGAATTCTGGCTAAGAGAAGTGCAGTTTCTTGGGCATGTGATAAATGGTAATGGGATTCATGTAGACCCTAGTAAGATTGAAGCTGTTAAGAATTGGAAAGCCCCTAGAACTCCGACTGAGGTTCGTTCGTTCTTAGGATTGGCTGGGTATTACCGTAGGTTCATTGAGAACTTTTCTAAGATAGCTAAGTCTCTTACTATCTTGACTCAGAAAAGTTAGACCTTCGAGTAGGGTGAGGAGCAGGAATTGGCATTTCAGACCTTGAAGGATAATTTAAGTAATGCGCTTGTTCTAGCTCTCCCTGATGGACTAAAAGACTTTGTGGTATATTGTGATGCGTTTAGGATAGGACTAGGCTGTGTGATAATGCAAAGAGGTAAATTGATAGCCTATGCGTCTAGGCAGTTGAAAATTCATGAGAAGAATTATACTACCCATAGTTTAGAGTTGGGTGCGGTTGTGTTTGCACTTAAGATCTAAAGACATTATATGTATGGGACAAAGAGTGTCATCTATACAGACCATAAGAGTCTTCAGCATATCTTTAGTCAGAAAGAGTTGAATATGCTACAGCGTTGCTGGATAGAGTTATTAAGTGATTATGACTATGAAATTAGCTACCATCCTGGTAAGGTGAATATGGTGGCTAATGCCCTAAGTAGGAAGGAAAGAGTAAAGCCTAAGAGAGTTAGAGCTATGAATATGATCCTTCAGTCGAGTATCAAAGATAGGATATTGGCGGCTCAGAAGGAGGCTGTGGATGAGTTTGCAGTATTGCATAAAGGTTTAGATGAGATGATAGAACAAAGAAGTGATGGAACTTTGTACTACCTGGATCGAATATGGGTAACTTTGAAGGGTGAGGTAAAAACCTTGATAATGGATGAAGCCCATAAGTCAAAGTACTCTGTACACCCAGGTGATGATAAGATGTATTATGATTTGAGAGATAGGTATTTGTGGCCCAGAATAAAAAAGGATATAGCTGAGTATGTTAGTAAGTGTTTGACTTGTTTGAAGGTTAAGGCTGAGCATCAAAGGATATCTGGCTTGCTCTAGCAACCTGAGATTCCCATATGGAAATGGGAAGGGATAGTTATGGATTTTGTAACTAAGTTGCCTAGGACTAGTAGTGGGCATGACACAATCTAGGTCATTATGGACCGATTGACTAAGTCTTCTCATTTTCTACCTATGCGTGAGGATTATAAGATGGAAAGGTTGGCTAGATTGTATTTGGATGAGATAGTTGCTAGACATGGTGTGCCGATCTTGATAATATCGGATCGTGATAGTCGTTTCACCTCAAGGTTTTGGCAGTCAATGCAAGAGGCATTAGGGACTCGTTTAGACATGAGTACGGCTTATCACCGTCATACCGATGGTTAGAGTGAGAGTACTATTCAGACTTTGGAAGACATGCTTAGAGCATGCGTCTTGGACTTCGAGGAAAGTTGGGATGTTCATCTTTCGTTGATTGAGTTTTCGTATAACTATAGTTATCATTCTAGTGTGAGATGTGCTCCGTTTGAGGCATTGTATGGTAGAAAGTGTCGTTCTCTAATTATGTGGGCTGAGGTGGGAGAAGTTCAGTTGATAGGACATGAGTTAGTGCAAGAGACTAGTGAGAAGATCTCGCAGATTAAGGATAGACTTAAGGCCGCGCGTGATCGTCAGAAAAGTTATGCTGATAAGAGGAGGAAGCCTCTAGAGTTTAGTGTAGGTGACTATGTCTTGCTCAAAGTGTCGCCTTGGAAAGGTATGGTACGCTTTGGGAAGAAGGGAAAGTTAGCACCTAGGTTTGTTAGACCATTTGAGATTATTGAGAAAGTAAGCCCTGTGGCCTATCGATTAGATTTGCCTAAGGAATTGAATGGTGTTCATGACACGTTTCACGTGTCGAACCTTAAGAAGTGTTTGGCTGATCCAACACTGCAAGTGACTTTGGATGAGATTCGAGTTGATGCTAAGTTGAATTTTATGGAAGAGCCTGTGGAAATTTTTGAAAGAGAGTTTAAGAAGTTGAAGTGTAGTAGGATTGCCATCGTCAAGGTTCGGTGGAATTTGAAACGTGGCCCTGAATTCTCGTAGGAACGTGAAGATCAGATGAAATTGAAGTACCCGCATTTGTTTAGTGATGTTAGTAGTTGAATTTCGGGGACGAAATTCTTTTAAGGGGGGTAGAATGTAACCTTTGCCCTTTTTGTGTTCTGAATATTTCATTTATAGTCCTTTGACTATTTGACTTTTGTCAGTTTATTCAGATTTTATACCGTGTTGGCGGTGGTGATTTTTATGAGATATGTGATGAATTGAGGTTTATTGTGATTAATAATCCCTTTTGGAAGGTATTATTGTGTTATGTGAAATCCGGGTGGTTTGACCCATGAATTTTGAGAAATGCCGAAAAACGAGTCCGACACGTCCGTTAATGTTCAAATGAGTTTTGAAGGGTGTAAAATGAAAATATGTCGTGTAAATACTCTAGGTTAATGGAAAAGTATTTTTAAAGTGAATAAAAATGCTAATTAACTTTGGTGTAAATTTTACGGTTGAGTTTTACGAGTATTTAAGTGATCCCGACACGAAAGGAAAGGCCCGAGACCACTTTGGATCCCTTGGCCGGTTATGGGTAAGAGTGGGGGACAAGAAGGCTTAATTTTAGCTAATGTGTCCCAAGATGTACACTTATATTCCATTTACTAGAAACCATTTTCTCATAATCCTTATCATTTCAAAAAAAAAAGCACATACTTTGCTGTGTGCTCTCTCCACGTCCGAAACAAACACACACACACACACACACACACACTCTTATAATTTTTGAACTTTGATCAAGAAAACATAAAGATATAAATATTTGGGGTTGATTATAGTGTTTGTTTATTCATTTAAACAACGTTTGGGTTGTCCGGTTCGTGTCGAAATCTACAAATTTGAAGATTTTCTTGTAAGTTTTTAAATTTAAATTTCGTTTGTCCTTTTGGGTTTATTTTGATGTATAGATGTTAGTTGTACAAGTTGATCGTTGTGAAAATTGATTTTTAGAAGCGAAACGAAAGAAAAAGGGGTGTTTGGTTCGTGAAAAATAAAAAGGAAAAAGAGGGTTTTTTGTAGTTTTGATGTTGTGGTCATGATGGTTGAATAATATATGATGCTAGAATGCTTATTTTTTTATAGTAGCTTGTGTGGATTATTCGGGCTTATTTTTAAGCTATTTCTTGGCTTATTTAGGCTTATATGCCATGTGTAGATTCCTAAAATCACTAGGAAAGTGATTTTGATTATTTTTGTGTTATGACGTATGTTGTGGACTGATACGCTCCGAATACGCTATACGTAAATATATATAGTATATAAGGATTATATCAAATAATAGTATAGTAAATATTTTCCGTCGGGTTTGAGAAACAAACTTTTAACCAAAGTTGTCTCAAAAACCTCCCGGGTCGTTTTCCCTCGACGAAGCGTGAATTAAAAATCGGTTAAGTCCGTGATCGCGCGTTTTGAATAGTTTCAAAGATTTTCGAATTGGTTTCTATAACTACTAATAAAAATGAAATAAACATGTAAAGCACGTAAACATATAAAACAATTAAAAATTAAAACACGAGAATGTAAACACGTAAACGGGAATTAAAAAAAACACGACATTTAAACAAAGACAACAAATTTAAACCCTATGAATGCAAATCTAATTTTTATAAATCCTAAATGACAAAATAAAATTTTCAGAAAAAGAATTATATTTTTTTGATTTTTATTTTATTTATTATGAATTAAAAAACTAGTTTTATCTAAAAATATTATTAAAAGTACTAAACTAATTTAGAAAATTCTGAAAAATTAAGGAAAAGTACTCTTAACTATTTAAAAGCTATGAAAAATAAAAAATGGAAGTAAGCCCTACGGATAAGCAGTTAAAATAAGCAAATAAGCAAAAAGACAAAGATAGAAAACGACTATAATAAAAAAATGTTGCAAGGTTTAAACTGAAAAAGACCCTAGGGCGGATGGCATTTGAGTGTGGTGTTGAGGCGTTGAGGTGTGCAAAAGGGAGAGGTCATGGGTTCGATCCCTATGATTTCCCTTTTTGAATTTTTTTTTATTTTTCAAAAAATTTTAAAAACAAAGTTGTAGAGTACTTAAAAACTAACAAATTTTATAAAAGAAATTATTTTTGAAATTTAAGCTATAAGCTAGAAAATGAGCTTAATGTTGACAAAAAACACTTAAGAGAAATAATGGCTATTTTTACCTAACTAGATAAGCTAGAAAAAATGAAATAGCAAAAACCTAGACCTAATAAGCTACTAACAGCTGAACACTATCCTAATGAGCAAGATTGAACTAAATTTGAGCAAAAACTAAAAGGCATAAGCTAAAAAACCAATAAGCACTCTTTCTTAAAATTGCTAACCAAAAGACAGATGAGCAACTTTTGAGCTTATTTTAAAGTATGCAAACAGATCCTTATGACCAATTGGCTTATACCATTGTAAACCTTGAACTATAAGCTACCTTAATCAGTAAATGAAAAACAGTTTGAAAACTAAATAAGCTAAGAAAAAGTTACATGAAAAAAGGCTTGAACACTCAGTTTGAGCTGAGAATTTTATCTATTTGAAAAGACTAAGTGCTAAGTTCAAGCTTAAGAACAGATGACTAAATAAGCAAATTATTGAAAAATAAGCTCAAACAGAGTTGATGAGACCTATAAGCTTTTTGTAAACTAAATTTAAAAACCTAATATCTACTTTTACCTACTGAATTTTAGAGCTGAAAATGGCTATAGGGCTTTTTATTATGCTGATGCAATTGACTCTAAAAATGACTAAAACCAAAAACCAAATAATGCAGCTAAATCCTACTGCATAAACAACTTAAAATTAGCATGAAAATTACTCTAATAAACACCTTAACTAAATCTAATCAAATAAGCTATTATAACAAGTTAAAATCTAACAGATTCAAACCATGATTGTAGCAAACCTAAAACTTGAATTTTAAACTGTAAAAACTCTTTAAAACTGACTCATAGATTAACTTTAAGCTAACTCAAACTAACTTAGGATCCAAAAGTAACATCTACTCTATTTTGACCCATTTTGGATCCTATACCAAACACTTCTTTAAAAATATCAATTTCAATTTTAAAACTAAAACAGATTGAATTAAGCTAAGGTTTAAAACATATAGGATTTTAAGCAAATGAAGTAAAACTAAGCAAAAGCAAAGGACAAACCCAGACTTATTAATAAGCTAGACTTTTAAGCTACAATACTAGAAATCAAGACAGTTTAATAAGTAATACAAATGTAGACCAACTTAAGCTATCTACTGAACAAACTAAACTAAAATAGAAATGATTAGGCAAACTAAGCATTAATAAGCAATCTTTAAGTATAGAATAAGCAGCAATAAGTAAATAGTAAAAATAAGCTAAAGTAAGAAAGTGGGAAAATGGAAGAATACCTCATCCCTTACACCAAACAGGGATGAAAATTAACCTATTAAGCTCTACCTACCCAGCTTATCTAATAAGCAATCAAAAATTCCCATAAGCTCTTCCATTGCTTAGCTTATCTTCCAAAAAGCATAAAATCCAAAATCCTTAATCAATAACCAAGCTCAAATAAGCTTATTACAGCTAATGAACATTTGAGAAAGAAAAGTAGCTTAACACTTAGCTTAATTGCTTATTAGTAACTAATTAAAAAAAACACTTTTGCACATATGAAAAAGAAAGTTTAAGAACAAACAGAATTTTATTAAATGAAAAGGAAGATTACATTGTTAAAAAAGAGATTACATAAAATAAATGACGATAAGCTAAAAAAAATAAGCTAAAAGCTAATCTACACTACTCTAAATTATCCTACTCTTTGTTACTTCATACTGTGTGATTTTGCTCCTTATTTATAGGCGAATGAGAGAGGGTCTTCAGTTCTTGTGTGTTTCTTGTGTGAGAGGAAAAGTGGTTTGATCCCCAAGCAAGTAAGCCTAGCTGTTGATTCTTCAATCTAATCATTCTCTTTTAATCTTGATCGTTGATTTGATGTGTGCACTTTTGGATTACCAACGTGGCGTCTGTGATGTGGCACTAATACTTTTCTTGTGGGTTTGGTGGAGCGGGGTGAGGTGATTGAGACCCTTAACAACCATGGTTGAGTTATCATGACCCCTGGTTCAATCTTGGTTAATTTGTGAAGACACATGAATAGTGTCCTTTTGGCGTCATTTCTTTTTGTTAACTCAAGGAGTTTGACCCGGGTTTTAATTACGTTGACATGGGCTTATATAAAGGATTTGGGCCGGTTAAATGGTTTTAGGTTTATAAATGTTTAACTTAACATTTGTTAAGTTAATCTTAACATTTGTTAAGTTTGTAAAGGTAAGGTTTAACGACCGTTAGTTCCTTTGTCGGGTTTTGGGATTTTTTTTAGAGTTTACGGGCTCGTCTTGGGTTTTTCTTGATAAATGTACACTTTTGCCTCGACTTTTCACGTTCTTTCTTTCTCGTGTCCGGTTTTGTTCGTTTTTGCTCTGATTTTGTCCATTTCTTTAATATCCGTACCTGCACATACACAAACACAAAAACAAGCATATATTTGCCATTTTTATTATGTTTTTGGTTATTTGGGTCCATTTTATAAGGTAAAAGGTATGTGTAAAATAGCACATACCAAATTTCCCCATACTAAGGTATTGTTGTGTCCTCACGCAATGTAATAAATACACGTTTTAAACTAAAAATTTCCAATCCCCCCAAACTAATCACCTTGAAAAGTAGCTAAGTGCTCATCTAAAAGGATTAAGAAATCAATAGTTAAGAAACGCCCCGTTTTTCCATTTTCAACAATTTTTTTTCATTTTTTATGCTTTTTCACAACTTTCCATACTTCAACACTTCTTATCATTATGCTTTTGATAATACTAAGGATCATGAAACAAGCAAAATAAATTCATCGTCCACAACTTTCACTTTTCCATACTAAGCTTAAAAACATGATCATTGTCAAATACAAGTTATAATGCTAACACGACTCATAAAAGCTAATTGTGTACTTACTTTTCCTCCCTTATTCCTAATTTCCTCTAAGGATTTTATTATTATTATTAGTGACAAATAAATTATGTCCTTATTAATAAAGTAAACCCGGTTTAGACCATTAATAGTTGAAATCCTTTCCTAAAGAGACGATGTGGTGAGAATAAGGTCCACATTAAGGTTCTAATTTCGCATGATTTAGGGGTTATCCTTTTTATTTCATCCGAAACAACTCAACTACGAGTCCAGAGACGGAGGCTTTATTTAGATAACATCGGAGTCAAAATTTGGCTTTATTCTTCTTCTTATTATTATTATAGCAACATTATTAAACCTCGGTCCTTTAGAAGGTTGCAACATCGGTTGTGAGCCGGCAAGATGCAACAAACATATTTCGACCTCGGTAATTTCCTCGACTTTTTAGAAGGCTGCAACATCGATTGTGAGCCGGCAAAATGCATCAAACTTTTATCAGTCTTAGATTTATTACTATGTGCCTTATTTAGAAGACTGCCACATCGGTTATGAGCCGGCAAGAGGCAGTAAACTTTTATCAGCCCACAGTTTTTATTATTATTATTATTATAGCCAAATTTCAAGTCATGTGGTCTTTTAACAACTGCCACATCGGTATGCGAGCCGACCATGGTCCAGAAGTCTATTTCCCCATAACACTGACAAAACCTCGATGTGTACCTTACTTTCATCAGAAGGAATCTCTACAAAGTGATCTAAACTAAGAATAAAAAAAACCAAAGAAACTTTATTTATTCAACAATTATATAACGTTTATTAAGCTGATGGGAGCAAAAAGCCACAATTAACCTTTATGAGCCTTAAAGAAATCCAACTATTCTATGTTTAGCATCAAAACTTATACTCTACTCTATCATCTCTTATTCTTCACAATTTAAAATTTCTAATAAAGAAACTCGTGAATACTTAGCCTAACGAATTAAGATTGACACTTTAACAAGTCACATAGACTGACAACAATCTTAATTCTAATAAATCGAGTTCGGCATAATGGATAAGCCTACATAAGACTAGCAACAAACTTGATTTAAATATGTTAAGGAAAAAACTAAGGTATAAAACCAGTCGGATCAAAATTTATTTCTTATTCTCACCTTTATTTGTGTCACAACACTTATTTCATCACTTTATTCCAACATTTATCACTTTTTTCACTTTATCATGCAAAAAAAATATTTAATTTTGCAATTTTTTACACAAATCACATATTTTTGGTGGAAAAACGGGTTACGTAAGAACAACGGCTGCATGTATAATCAAATCGATAGATTCCCCCATACTAAAACTACACATTGTCCTCAATGTGAGATTCCTCCATACTAATTTCAATGCATAATCTTGATATAAAGAGGTCTCTATGTAAATCTAAAGCCGTTTATTAAGTATGCTAAAGATAAACGTTAGTCGATAAGATTTAGGATATCAGATTCCCAATATAAGCATGCAAAGGATTGAAGATCGAGTTAACGATGGACAAAACACGAGAGCCTTCAAAATCCGGGCAATCTTGGACAAAAATCACAAACAAAACACGAAACACGAGAAAGAAAAGGTGAGCCCCCTTACATTAATTGTTAGAAAATAGATAAGAAGATAGAAACGCTTGTTTTTGTTAACCGAGTAACGAGCTTGACTCGACCCCGGATTAAGTTGTCCATGGGGAAGCAAATGGAAAAGAAAATCTCAATCGAGCTTTCATTAATGTTTGAATAAACATTAAAGCACATGAAAGTTACATCCCGATGAGATTCCACCGGCTCTAAGTGGAGATGCCGGGGTCAAAAATGATGTCTTCACTCCCGGTGGAGCGAAGTAATGGAGAATCTACAGGGTAGGTGTGATACGGGAGAAAAGTCCGAATGACAAATGTGAAGGAATCGTCATCTTCAATATTTTGAGAAATATCAATCTCACCTCCCCCTGGGTCAAAACATTCGTCTTCATTAAGTTCATCAAAATTGTTTATCACGGGTGCATCGGGCTCAATGTCGAAGGTAAAACGCTCATACTCGGGAATAGGATCATCGTTAAGTAAGTCGTTGGAAAAATAATATCCCCTTCCGAGTCAAAATCACTTTCAATACCCGGTGGTATCGAGTCTTCCAAAACAAGAAATGTATCAACCTCCTCTATAAGAAAATCACTATCCACAACGGCAATAGGAGAAGAGGAGGAATATTCAAGCACAAAAGGAATAAACTGAGTGAGTTTCAATGCTTCGATCTTATCAACGAGAAGATTGACATTTAATAATTTCTCACGAAGAATCTTGTCCTCTATTTGAAGAATATCATTGTCAATTTCTCCTTCTTCTTCATCAAAAATCATCATCATCAAAATTGTCTTCATTAATTCCCGATAAAATTGGGTCAATAAAATCGAGTTCACCGACGAACTCCTCGGGAAGAAAATCAATCTTTGGAGATGTGATCGAAATATCTCAACTAAGCAGAGAGTTAATAAGTCCAAATTTAGCATCAAAATGATCATTATCACAAGGCGACACATCACAAATATCTTCGGAAATACCCTTAAACTCACTTGGGATTGGGACAAGGTTCTCAACACTAGACTTTTCTGTTTCTGGAATAGTGTTAAAATGCTCGTCCCCCATACTTAGAGAGTTATCGGGCTCCTCGATCGGTAAGTCGGGTGTGATTTCTTTATGCTTTCTATATATAATAGTATACTCATCATCATCATTATAGAATGTAGGACGATTCAAACTTGGACTATTAATAAATTCAGATAGTTCCTCATTAATATTTCGCACATCTTCAAGGAGTTTACTCATCAATTCTTGAATATCTTCTTGTTGATATTGCTTGTCCGTAAAAGCATGCTTAATTTTGGAAAATCTCTCCCAAGCTATCAATAAAACCTTTGGTATTTCTCCAAAAGGTATACGACTAAACTTCCTTAGAAAGGTTTGAATGTCTTTCATTAAGTTTCCTCTATCTTGCAACACTTTCACATCGTCAATCATAGAAAAATTCCCACATGAAGTAAAACTTTTAGATGCCTGCTCCTCCTGCTCTGCCTGTTTTGGTTGAATTCCCTTAAGAATTTGAAAATCATTCATAAGCTTAAGTAGCAATTCTTGCATAACTTCAGGTTGATTCTGCTCTTCTTCCACGGCTTGCTTAATTTTAAGAAATCTCTCCTCGGCTAGCAATAAAGCCATGCACCTTTCTTCAGGAGGTATATGATCATACTCCTTTAAAAAGGCTTCAATAGTTTCCATTAAGTTTTCTCTAGCTTGAAACATTTCCGTATCCATTGCTTGAGGAGGATAATGAATTACGAGAAACTGCGGGGGTTGATATTGGTCAAAACCAGAAAAATTAGAATTATAGCAAATATTAGGTTCATAGAAATTTTGGTTCAACGGTTGACGCTGAAAATTTTCATGAAGACCCCCGCAATTTTCACAAGGGAATTGTTGTAGTTGACTCAGAAAATAATGTAGAGGTTGGTTAAATCAAAAGTCTTGATTGTAATAGGGACCCTGATCAAAGACGGGTGTGTTCCCAGTTTGACAATCGAAACCCGGATGAGAGTTCCCTCGACAAAATTCACACGAGTATGTCTCGTATTGGTATTGTGGAGGTTGGTTGAAGAAGTTCGGTGTCTCATTATAAGAATAAGGATTTGGGTCATAGACAAACTCATTTCCGGATCCTACACTGCTACAGCTCGGATAGTTTCCACCATTAAACGGACCTCCACAATACGAGCAACCAAAATGGTTATACGAAGACATGTCGAAGAATTAAACGGATAAGAGGATAAAGAAGATAAGAATTAAATGTAATAAGAGGATAAAGAAGAATATTTTTAGATTTTTAATAATATATGAGAAAAGAAATTAAAATAAGAAAGAAAAATATTTTTGGTAACCGAAAATTAAACGTGCACGGTAGCTCTCTAAAAATACGTACAAGAAAGCGGAGGAGTTGGTAAGCGCGAGGCGCTATTTAGAATAACCCTTCTCCTTTTGGGTGATGTTGATCAAACCCGCCTTAAACTTCCCTTATAGCACGTAATCTAAAGGTGAGCCGTAACAACGATTAACAAATGGTTATTTTTAATATTAAAATAAAAGAAAATAGAAGTGTAAAATATTCACAAACGGAAAATAACTTCACGAGGAAGGTTCTTCAAAAACACTAATCTTCGAACGAAACACGATAATCGTAACACACTTCCCCGGCAACGGCGCCAAAAATTTGATACGCTCCGAATACGCTATACGTAAATATATATATAGTATATAAGGATTATATCAAATAATAGTATAGTAAGTATTTTCCGTCGGGTTCGAGAAACAAACTTTTAACCAAAGTAGTCTCAAAAACCTCCCGGGTCGTTTTCCCTCGACGAAGCGTGAATTGAAAATCGGTTAAGTCCGTGATCACACATTTTGAATGGTTTCATATATTTTTGTTATGGGTTTCTATAACTATAAATAAAATGAATTAAACATGTAAAACACGTAAACATATAAAACAATTAGAAATAAAAACGCAAAAACATAAACGGGAATTAATAAAACGCGACATTTAAGCAACTATGACAAATTCAATCCCTACGAATGCAAATTTAATTTTTATAAATCCTAAATGACAAAAGAAAATTTTCAGAAAAAGAATTATATTTTTTTGATTTTTTATTTATTTGTTATGATTTAAAAACTATTTTAACTAAACTAAATGATTAAAAATATTTAATGCTAATGAAAAATTATGAAAAATTACAGAAAAGTTCTTTGAAGAATAAGAAATGTAAGAAAAATATTAAACATGAAGAGTGCTGAACGGATAAGCCAGAAAATAAGCAAATAAGGTAATAAGTAAAAACTGGAAAGTTACTATATTAATAAAGTAGTGCAAAGTTAAAACTGAAAAAGACCCTAGGGCAGTTGGTGTTTGAGTGTGTGTTGTGGGACGTTTGGTAAACTAAGGGGAGGTCATGGGTTCGACCCCCATGGCTTCCTTTTTGGTAAATATTTTTATTTTGTAAATCTTTTTGCACAAATTAAAAGAACTTATGAAAATAAGCTACTTTTAAAACTAGGACTTCTTCTGAAACTTAATAATAAGCACACAATAAGCTTTTGAAAATGAAAGAATCTCTTTTTAAGCTTTCATGAAAAAAAGGAAAGAACGGTTTTAACATGTATGACTTAATAAGCAATGAAAAGTCTAATAAGCTACAGAACCTAGACTCTTATAAGCAAAGCTAAACTTAGATTAAGCACATCTAATAAGATCTAAGCTCAAAGAAGCAATAGAGATGACAGTTTTAGCTTAAAAAGTCTAATGACTTTTAAGCTAAAACTGCTTTGGTTTTCATGACTCAATAAGCTACTAGCAATGCAAATAAGCTGAGAACAACATTATCCCTAACCTTATAAGCATACAGGACTTAAAATAAGCAAACACATTAAGCTAAAGAGCACTTAAAAAGTTATAGGACAGTAGACACTAAAGACAGTTTTCATAAGACTAAACAGCTAACTTAAAGCTCAAATTCAGATAAGCTAGAAAGCATTAAACCTCAAATTAAGATAAAAATCTTAAAGTCTACCATCTAATCTATTTGTGCACCAAAATTCAAATCCTAAATCAACCTAGAACCTATCTGAATTTAAACTTAAAACTAGGACATTGGACTAACATTAAAGACAGTTTTAACTAAAAATAGATAAGCAAAAGAAAGCTGATGCAGACAGAGAACTATTTTTTTGGTTTTTTTCAAATTTTTATGAAAAGATAAAATGCAAATTTGCAGATCAAAAACAGACACTCATATAAGCTATTTAAACTAAAATAAGTCCAAATTGATTAAAAGTGACCTACAAACTACTTGTATACTAAATTTCAAAGTCTAAAATTAACTCTAACTAGAGAATTGAGATGTGAAAAAGGTTGTTTGGCTGAATCATATTGTGATGCAATTGACAACCACTATGACAAAACACAAATCCATAGAATGCAGGCTTAAGGACTTGGATGATAATTATCTTGGACTCTTAAAACAAAGGGCGAAAGTGATCTACTTATGCAGCTAGAAACAATACAAGTATGTTGCTATAATCTAACTATGAACTCAATTTTTAAAGTATTCAACACAAAGCATGCAATAAAGCTAAATTAACCTAATGAAGGACCTTAAAAACACTATATCAATATCCTAAATATAAAATTTGAATTTAGTTTAAAAGACCAAATAGCCTTGACAGCACTAACTTAAGTTAGTGCTGTCATAAACCAAACACCCCTTTAAATAATCCAAATCTATATTCAGCTTATGTAATTAAGATTTTGAGCTCAAAAGTCAAATACCAGATACTACAGAGCTTAAAAGAGATTATTGAAACAATTATTTAATAATCAATTAGCGAATCAAATAGCTATATAGTTATGCTAATATTTTTGGTTTTTCAACTATTTTACATCAAAAGCTTACAAAATGAAATTTAAACTAAGAATTGAACTAAATAAGCATCAATCAACAATTATAAGCACTAATAAGCTATTCTAAACAACTATAAGCAGGAAATAAGCAGGATTAAGCTAAAATGCAAGTTAAAACTATAAAATGAAAATGAGGACTTACAACTGCCTTTGCTCAAACAAGGCTTATAAAATGCTCTTATGAGCTAATCAACAAGCTCCAGCTTATCCAAGGATAAGCTGGTGTGGTCTTGGAAGCCCATCCAGATCTGGCTTCCCTTCCTTATTAAAAGCTGAGGTATATTTGAGAGTGATTTTGAGAGATAATAAGCTCAGTTTAGCTTTATGAAAAGCTTGATTGAGTTAAACAACTATTAAAAAGCTTGTATGAGGATATAAGAGCTTAATTTGATTATTGTAAACTTGATTAAACCAAAATGCATTTGTGTAAAAACCAAATTTAAAAGGCAGAATTGAAAGGAAATGAAATTTTATTAATAAAACTTGAAATTACATGACTTGAAAAGGAAATTACAATATTGAAAACATAATAAGCTGGAAAAATAAGCAATAAGCTATACTAAGCTACTACTACTCCTACTCCTAAGCTAGATGCTTCTGTGAGTGAGTGAGCTCTTCCTTTTATAGGCTTGAGAGGAAGGTTCTAGGCCTCTGCACGCTCCTTTTGATCTCAACCATCCAATTCCAACCAATCATTGCCTTTGATCCTTAGCCGTTAGATGAGAATGTGAGCACACGGATTGCCAGTGTGGCAATCCTACTTCTTTGGAGCCGTGTGCTTCTTTTTCATTGATTTCAGTGTATAAATCCAATTTTGGTGTGTTTGTTTGATGCACGCGTGTTATCCTATGTGTCTGAGCTAGCCAATCAGGAGCTTTGATGATGTTTCTCTTCGCTGATGTGGAGCTTGGTGCTCGAATTATTGAGCCACGTAAGTTAATTGAATAGGAGGTGGGATTTACCATTTGAATTGACGCATGGTTATTTGGGGGAGACGGTGAATAGTAAAACTACTTTTCCCGCCCCCCAATTCCTTTTATATCTTTGTTTGACCCGTATTTTAAACATAGTTGACTTGGGCTCGGGAAAGGGTTTTGGGCTATGAGTTATGGTTTGGGCTCAGTAAATGGTCAAAAGGTTTAATGGTTTATATAAGGGACTTAACGATCGTTAGTCCTTAATTGACAAAGGACTAACGATGTTATTGAATTAAGGATTTTTAGTAAAATTGATTTAACATTAAGGGCTCATTTTGTGTTTTCAAGGTTTTGTCATCTTGTGGGTTGACTAATGTTGACTTTGGTTGATTTTTATTGACCATTGTTGACAAACATCCGGCTCTTGTTCACTCATTCCATCTCCTGTTCGTTTTTTGCTCGATTTTTGGCTCTTTTCTTGTGATTTTTGCAATATCCGTACATACACATCACAAATGACAAAACACACAATATACAAGCATATTTTTGCACAATTTCATCTTTTTATGGTCATTTTTGGTATAAAACGGATATGTGATTTCTCATATATCAAAAACCCATACTTGCCTGCCACTTTAGAGGTATTTTATTACACCTCTCCATGCCTTGGAGAGGTGGTTGGTTGTTCATTTTTCTCACACACATAATATACATTCCATTTACTTTCTCTCTCTAAGTTCATCCAACCCACTCTCTCTCTAGTTCTTGCATAAATCAAAGATTACTATTATTCTACAATTGGTTTCAAGAGCTATGGGTGTTGGTGTGTTTAGTTTTTTGTGTTTATCTTGGTTTGTGTGGTTTTCTAGCAAAAATAGTCTGTTCTTTTATTTTTTTCTTTGTTTGCGAAGCATTGTGTACACTAAAAGATCTTTACCTTGGTAAAGTTGATTAGTATCCCTTTATGTATATGTGTACATGTTTTGAATTAAGAAAAAACATCATTTTGTTACCTTTTGTGTTCGGAAAACTTACAAAGAACAAAATTTTGATTTGAAATTTTTCGGCTTAAAAACCTTAATGTTTTCATTTTTTTGTTCCTTATGGAGTTAGTAACACTAGTTGTTAATTTTTTTTTGCAAAAATCGATCAAAAAAAGTGTCTTTATTGTGTTTTTGAGATTGTGAGTTTCGTCATGATGGTACCGAAACAACTCAGGTAGTTACTATCGAATAACTTCATATCGAACATACTCCAGTTTGTTGTATCGACAAATACTACTGAAATTACTCATTGCAGTTAGTACCGAACATCTCCTTGCAGTAAGTTACGAACAACTCCTTTGCAGTTAGTACCGAACAACTCCAGATTAGTTAGTACCGAACAACTCCAATAGTTAGTAAACGAACTAACTCACAGTAGTTAGTACCAAACAACTCCAAGTAGTTAGTACCGACTACTCAGTAGTTAGTACCGATCAAATCCAAGTAGTTTGTACCAAAACAACTCACAAGTAGTTTGTACGGAACAAGGCCTACCGAAACAACCTCCAAGTTTCAAATTATACGGTTTATTTCTTTGACTTGTAAATCTCTGAAAACATTGAACTTGTTTTTCCGTTTTGGTCAAGTTTTGTAAAAATCCCTTGTAGTTTTAAGGACTGTTACCAAAGACTTAAAGACTAACTTAATTAAACACAATTTCTTTTACACGATGCGATCTATTCAGGAATCTTTTTGATACCACTTTATTAATGCGACTATTGCCTGATATGTCACTTCTTCTCAGGTGGTGACAATAACATCGATCTTGAAAAACACTTGTATGACTCATGGAAAAGCATAATGGAACTTTATATGATGAATAGACCTCATGGTAGAATGATTCTTGCTTCTGTTGAAAAAGGTCCACTTGTTTGGCCAAACAATTACCGTGATGGGTGTAAACCAGGACCAAAGGTAATATATGAATTAAACATCCCGACAGAAAACCATTCAAGCTTGATTATGACATCAAAGCAATAAACATCATTCTACAAGGCCTTCTAACTAAAATTTGTGCTCTTGTAAGTCAACATCGTGTAGCCAAGGATATTTGGGAGAAAATCAGACTGCTCGTGCAAGGAACGTCGTTAACAAGGCAAGAACGAAAGTGTAAGCTGTATGATGAATTTGATAAGTTTACATACAAGAAAGGAGAGTCGTTACATGAGTACTACTTGAGATTCACTCTGCTACTCAATGATATGAATATTTACAAGATGCCACTGGAGCAATTTCAAGTCAATACCAAGTTTCTGAACTGAATATCCTTCCTAGCTAGAATGAGCAAATTCGTTACTGATGTTAAGATTGGACCAAAAGATTTGCAACAACTAATGTTGATCATATTCATAGCTTACTTGGAACAACATGACGACATGCAAATGAAGTTCGTGATGCATAACGCAACTCCGATCCTCTTGCTTTAGTTGCATCTCACCAAATGACACAGTCTCCTTATCAATCTCATTAGCACTCTTACATGAACTCTTCAACTCAATAATTTGTTTCACCATATACAAACCATCGCATATGGATCACTTTTGATTTCAATAATATCAGATCAATCAATCATCACACCTTATTCAATCACTTATCTCCTAACAATTATCAATCCTCAGTTCACCACAACGTTTATTCTCCATCATCATCCATCCCTCAAATTAGAATACTCTCCCCATATCAACCAACAATCAAATTTTCCTAATTAGATTCGTCTATCTATTCCAGTTTTCCAAGCACAGTGTAGAATCCAATTGATGATAACATCATGGATCTTTCTTGTTATGTGCTGTAGTCACAGTCCCGCTATCATATACCAACAACCTGCTGTAGGAACTCGTCAAACCATGAGATAACAAAGCCAGCGAATAATGATGGAAGAGTAACCGTACCCACAGTTTAGGAGAGAAAAAATTCCTAGCTGCGGGTACTAACAAGAACTTTTCACGTCAGGAGCAAGTGGAATAACTTGGGGAAATAGAAGGATTGTTACTTGTTACAACTCACAATGGGAAGTACATATGTCCAAACACAAATGCACTAAATCCACGGAAGGAAACAGATATTCATGGTTTAAAGATAAAGTGTTGTGGTTCAAGCTCACAAGTAGAGACAAATTCTACATGAAGAGAACTCACATTTTTGCATAACAGGAATACCAAAAGCCACAAGCCACTCAACATTCATCACTCACAAATGCAGTATTATCACGCTGATGATCTGTATGCATATTACTCTGACTGTTGATGAACTTAACAATTCTACCCAAGGATGCCACTCGCATGGAGGAATTTATCTCATTTTGGGTCAGATTCTCTTGCTGAGTAACACCAATCATGATAATGTGAATAATAATATAATTAATCAAGTTGTGCAAGTGATGCCGTCTTCTAAGCAGTCGAATGTTGTGAACCATTCAGAGATTGAAATAACCAGTGATAGCAATATCATTCCTTATTCTCAGTATGTGATTGAATCACAACAGGCAGCTGTTCAGAATTCTAACTCCTCTGCACAACAAGATGCATTGATATTATCTATGATTGAACAACTAAAATCCTAAGTAGTTAATTGTACCAAGATAAATCTGGAAAAAAAGTGTCAATGGATACGTAAAACTGCTGATCTTTTGTAAAGATATAAGGAACAAGTTTAAAGTGTTGAAGAATGACAAAATTATGATTTAAGATAACTGTATAATGTTTCAGATATAAGTGCACAGTTTGTAGAGATTGAACACGTCTTAAACAAACTCTTTCTACATTTAAAAGAAAAAGAATCTTTAATGCAAACAGTTTCCTTCTTAAAGATATTTTTAAGAAAGAAAGAAACCAGGAACATAGATAAGAGATTGCTTTAAAGAAAAAGAGGATTAAACAAATATATAATATTGTTTCTAAAAAATATTTGACTATAACAGTCATTACAAGATATTGGTTGCGGTCACAAAGTTCTTTTTTCTCTATTTTGTTTTAAACTCAGAACGTACCATAGACATTTGGTCATCAATGAAAGATAACTAGGTTCAAATGTTGCATTTTAGACGGGGCTGAAGGA
This sequence comes from Tanacetum coccineum, assembly GCA_026074375.1. Taxonomy (NCBI): domain Eukaryota; kingdom Viridiplantae; phylum Streptophyta; class Magnoliopsida; order Asterales; family Asteraceae; genus Tanacetum; species Tanacetum coccineum. The sequence goes on from BQNB010048536.1 coordinate 34,395, forward strand.
GTATATTTATTAGACCATCATTCTTATATGACTATTAGTTGTAGTTTATTAAGCTTCTTGAAAAATATGCAATTTTAACTCGTTTGCAGATTATTAATGCACAATGGCAAGATTACTCCATTGCACATAGGAAAAAATAGGAGTATTTTCCTAGGATCATGTATTACTTGTAGTTAGACTTGTTGATTTTGTTGAGTGAGGATTTTAACTAAAAATTACTATTGGTATTCCAAATAAAGTCCCCACCCTTTTGAGCCTGATAAGTGCTTAATTACACATATCTTTTACCTCTGAAAACGAGCTTAAATGACCAAAAACAGACAAAACCAAGCCAAAATGACAAAACTGAGCATGGAATGGAAAAGACTGTGCAAAATCAAGGCCAAAGTCCAAAAATGCCAAAGTCAGAGTCAATACTGAAGAATACTATTGAATGCAATCTTAACCCATCTGATGGGCCGGGAAAGCCCAATAGTATAATTATAAAGACTGTGAAGACTTTGAAGGCCCAATCCTAGCCCAGTTACAGCCAATCTCAGCCATTGTACACACAAAACCCACTCCATAACCTTATTGGGCTTGAAAAAGCCCAATAACCAAACCTGTACCTTATTGGGCCTTAAAAAGCCCAATAACATAAGCCTAAACCTTATTGGGCCCAGACACACTCAATTGGGCCCAATACAAGCCCAATAGCCCAAAACATCTTTTTTATAAAACTCAAGGACCAAAAATGTAAATTTTAAAAACTTGTTTTATAATTAAAAATGAAAAAATAAAGAAAAGGGGCCAAAAATGCCAAGTTTTAAAAGTTATTTTATAAGGAAAATGGTTTAATAAAACACAAGGACTGTTTTTGCAAATTTTCAAACTTCTTTTAGTTATAAAACAGCAGGGACCATTCTTGCAATTTGCCAAACTCCTTTTTAATTTTAGTTATAAACCACAAGGGCCAAAACTGTCACTTTCTAAACTATGTTATAACTGAAAACTTGGGCTAAAACAAAATGAAAAGAGAAGGAAAGATGGGGGGGCATTCTTGCCTCTTCCCCATTCTTTCCTTTTAAACCCTGCAACCCACCCCTGCCATAACCCACTCCCGCCAAAACCATACCACCCCAATTTCCCACGGTTTTTGGCCAAAACCACCTTTCCAGCTCACCCCTCACCTCTTCCCACCTTACCCTGCCCTTATAACCCCTTTCCCTGTCAAAACACACAACCCGAGCACCCCCATGAATGGTGAGATGAAGAGAAGACCAAATGGAGGGCTAGGATTAAGTGTGAGGCTTTGTACTCTCACAACCAGCACATCCCAAGAGCTACAAGTCTTTGAAGACTTGTATAAAAGAGCCAAGAACAAGCCGAACACAATAACTTGTTTTTTTTACTTTCTTAGTTTAAAATTTAATTAAGTTTACTTTAGAATTGTTGTACTCAGTTCATTTTATGTCTATGTTGTAATATTTTCAGCTTATATACAAGTTAAGAGTTCTTTTTGTGTTATTACAATTCTCAAAATTTAAAGTGTAAGATAAGCTTTCAATTCTGTTTAAACTTGCATAAATATGAGTTAAAAGTTGTTAGAACTCACTTGTAATCACTTACCTCTGCCCTTTTTTACAAAAAATCAGTTAAAAAGTTTTTTTTATAAAAATAAGGGGGTGTTTGGTTTAGTCTCAAAATGGGTCAAAAAGGGAAAAAGCATGGGTCAAGCACACTCAGCCAACTTTGGCTGAGTGTGTAGGGTTAATTAAGCCATTTAAATTACCACCTTTAGTTTTAAAATAAGTTTTTAAGTCCTTTGTGGTTTCTGTCAAAATTTGAATAAGTAAAAATGAGCTTAAAGTGCTCAAGCTGCTTAAGCAGCTTAAGCACCTATTTGTGTGCTTGTTGTGGTTGTTTCTAGCCAGTTTACTCAACACCATTGTTCTGTCCCTTTGGCTTGACCAAGTATAAGTCAAAGTTGGCTTTGCAATCTTTTTAAGAACCCTCAAGTTTAAGCCCATTTATCAGCAGCTTTTTCTTAACCTTAGAAACCCAAGTTTTGAAAATAAGCTCATTTGCCTCCCCTCTTTATCTGTTTGTGCTTTGTTGTGGCTAAAAAGTTCATTTGAGCTTATTTGCATAAGCCCAAAAAGCCCCCTAGCTCACTGTTTTGAGCTCCCCTGGTGCTGAGCACCATTTTAAGCCCATCTTTTCTAGCTTATTTTATATTAGGCCTCATGTTTCTATTGCTTATTTACATAGCTTATAGGTAGGCTTATTAGGTTTAGCAGCTTATTTCCATTAGTTAGCTTATTTAGTCAGCTTAATATAAGCTCAAAAGTCATCTATTTCTGTTTTATTTTTATAAACTGTTAAACTAGCTTATTTAAATTTCAGCTTAACTTAGGGCTTATTTAGTGACCATAGCTTATCATTAGGCCACCCTTGCCCTAGTAATTTATTCCTATAGTTTCTTAGCTTATTGTGTAGCTTAAATCAGAAAAAGAAAAAGAAAATAAGCCCATAAGCTTTTAAGCATTCTGTCCTAAAGAGCTTAATTTTCTGGCTTATTCCCTAGGATTTAGACAAAGTGCTTATTACAAAAAATGTTCCTCTTAAGCCCCTGAATAAGTTTGCTTTTTTAGGTTTTGGCTAATAAGCACTTTGGACCCACCTTGCAATCGGGGTCCAACTCAGGGACCATTTGTGTAATTTTCGATTTTCTAGTTAACTTAGTTAGTACCTTTAGTTAGTAGACTGTTACTTCGTTAGTCCTTGTTGCTTTACTCTGTTAGTCCTCTAGTTTAACAGCTGTTACTCTTTTAGTTATTTATTTAATTAATTTAGGTTAAAATCTAATTAGTTTAATTACTTTTAATTTAATCAGTAAAATTTGGGCATTTTTATATTTTTAGAATTGTTAACTTTTTCTTTATTTAATTTTATTTTTTCAGAATTTTTATAACTTTTATTTTTTGTCTTTTTCTATTTACTTAGTTTTAATTAGTATTTAATCTTTATAAATTCATAAAAAATCAGAAAATTAATAAAAAAATATTTTTCTTTTTTGTAAAATTTTCTTTTGTCATTTAGTGTCTAGGAAAAATATAAAATTTAGTATAGGCTTTATTTTTCTTAAATTTCAGTTTTAGACCCGTTTTACCGGGTGCGTTTTACCGTTTCTTTTCGTTTAGCATTCAAACGACCTCCGTTTTAGTTCTAGTTTTCTTTATTTTTCAAAAGTTTAATTCAATTAATCTTAAATTAATACTAATTTAATTTAATTTAGCATTTATTTTCTTAATTTTTAGTATTTAGGTTTCTCGATACCTGATTCTGTT
>BQNB010048537.1:0-37623 GCA_026074375.1 Tanacetum coccineum
AGAGATCAATATATTTCCTGGTCCAGATGACTCAATAACATCGGGTATTGAGAGTGATGATTACGACTCAGAAGGTAACGATAATTCTACCTACCTTCCCGAGTTTGAATCATTTCATGTTGATTATCCCGATTCGGGAGATTCAACCATTGATGTGGTGGAAGACATCCTCGTTGATGTGCCTAATATTTTGCCCACCCATCCTGCCCTTTAATTGGATTTCAACTTCATTCCTTCTAATGATCTCGGATCCGATCTTGATGATTCTTCTCCTTCCGAAGATAGAAACAAGATTTACGATCCGGGGATATGCATTGAAGTCGAATCTATGAGATTTCTTTCTACTCTTTCTCCCGTGATTGATACTTTACTTCCATTTTCATCCGAAAATGAAGACAAAGTTTTCAATCACGGTGTTCTTGCTTATAAGGAGAAATCTCCTCCTTCTTCATCACATCGGGGCTTGAAAGCTTTCCAGCTTTCTCCTGAAAGCCCGATGTTGATTCATGGAGACAACACTCCAAATTTGGGTGTTCGTCATCCCCATTTCTATCCCCCTTGACAAGCTCAAGTATGGGGGGATCGGGTCAAGCTAAGTGACCTTAAACAAGCGCTTCGTGGGTGGCAACCCATGCTTATCCATTCTATCTTCTTTCTATTTGCTAATAAGTGTTTTGTGTTGTGATGAGGCTCGCCTCTTCCATTTTCCGTGTTTTGTGTTTTGTGGTTTATTGTCCAGGATTGCCCGGATTGTGATGGCTCCCGTGCTCGCGGTTTTTGTCCTTCGATCACAAGAGCTTCAAATCCTCAGCTTCATTTGGGAAATCCAATATCCTAATCTAATCGACTAACGTTTATCTTTACTAACTTCATATCCTACTATCTATGGTACTACTAACTGATCTACGTACTTTAACATTTTGTACTGTCAGTACTAACTATAACTATCAGTACTAACTATTAATATTGTCGGTACTAAGTTAGGAAAACGTAATTCCCAACAATCCTCCCTTAAACATGAATGTTGAACTCTTTTAACTTCATGTTTCTTCAGATTTATCTTCTTAAGCTCATAGAGGATTTATCTTCATGTTTTAACTTCATGTTTCTTCAGTTTCTTCAGCAGCAACTTTGTCTTCTCAGCAACACAGCAACATCTTTTCAGCAACAATCCAACTAAGTTGGCTTTGTAGTTTTTGGCAAACTACCAGCCATTAACGGATTTGATGTTCCTTTACCAGTACGCAGTTTTGGCTCTGGGGATAGTTAACTCTTCATTTTAAAAATATGGTGAGTGTAGTACCATACAGTTTTTGGTAATGTCAACCATCAACGGAATTGATGTGTCTTTACCGAATACACGTTTTCCTTTTGGACTAAGCCAATGCTACATATGCCATAACATGGTTGCATGATAAACAATATAGTTTTAGCAACACTATCACTATCAACAGATTTGATTAGTCTTTAACAAGAAATTAGTTTGATCTTGGACTAAGACAACTCTTCCACAATAAAAGCAAGGTGAGTTGAAAACCCTATAATTTTATGGTAAATTGTCAACAAGAATGGATTTGAGAAGTCTTTACCACAAGCCGTTGATTATGGACTAGCAGTTATTTATGCTGTTAAGCATGTTGTGAACTGAATGGAACATTTTTGTGTGGTTTTGAAACCAACACTCAAAGATCCTCCTCATCTTCATTAGAGTCTTTAGGTTCTAACTCTGCAACTAGCTTCTTGACAAATCTAATCAACTCTAATGCCATAGTACTGTCTTCTTCAGATTCCAACTTTAATTCCAACATTTGCAACAGTACTTTCTTTCTCAAAGGATACTTTTTCTCTATAAGCATAAGAATGACTAATCCTGCCTCAGTCATTAAAGTATGTACCCCTGAAGAACCATGCAACTTCCAACTTACTACATTCCAATCCTGCTGTGAGTTCTAAAACTTATCTTCATCATCTGGATTGAACATAATCATCAAATCTTCCCAAAGTACTCTATCAAATCCTTCAGGTATCTATCCTTGATATCTCGTCATCACCAGTTGATATACAACATTCAAATCATCTCTATCAAATATGGAAAGCACCCTCATCAGAGTACTAAAGTACCTCTTTTGTCCATTGCTTTTAATCACCACATTTTGATTAATCTCCTCTTAGTGTTTAGCTTTACCAACCCGTGGTTTAGTTCCAAGATACTTAGTTTTCCATTCTATGATAGGATACTTCTTGTCAAGTATTTCATAATCCACTTCTTTGTCCTCATCTGGAGCTATTGTTAAACATAATCTCAGCTCATCATTCTCTTTCTCACTATCATTCTCAGAAGTGTTTTGTCTGAATCTTCTTTTCTTGGACTTTCACTCCTTTTTACCTTCAGTACCAAGTTTTCTCTTTCTGGTACTTTCTTCTTCTTCACTTTCCTCCTTGACCATTTCATTCTTAGAAGAATCAATTCCTTTTTCATTCGTCTTTTTGACCAGTCTTTCATCTTCAGCAGACCCAATATTTGCTATGATCCCTTTGATATTTGAACCTTTGATATTGAACTTTGCTATGATCCCTTTGAAATGAACTTTGATATGACTTTGCTTTGAACCCTTCAGTTTGAGAACCAAGCCACTATTTGTTTCCTAGCCATGAAGGTAACATGGCCGTGTCATTGATGCACCTTTGGCATGACTCATGTGTGAGTGAGTGATTTCTCATACCGTCCCTCATTTGATATTATATGTGCACTATGAAGATTGGGATTTGTTTAAGGGGCGTATGGATGCATCCTAGATTTGTTTTGTATTCGATGGATTATGACATTATGATATTTGGATATTTGGTGACTGATGATTGGGTGCAATCCACGTCTTTCACATTTGGAGCTAGCTACTCCATGGTTACTTTGATATGATTTGTTTGGGCTTGGTGATTGAACTTAACCTAATTTGATTCTCTGATTCATCTTACCTTACACTATGATTTGATCTTATGATTTGTCTTACCTTATATTCGTATTCCTTTGATCATGTATCGTGAGATCCTTTGTACCTTGTATCATATCCTTTGATTGTCCGTTACCTTTTGCATTCGATTATATATATCTGTTCACTGGGCTTTGTAAGCTCAGCCGCATTTTCTTTTCCTGCGGCAGGTATCTAAGCTAGGAGCTGGGGTTTGCTTTTGGGTTATGAGTGCTGAGTGTGGACTTACCCTAGAGATCTTAGTTTTGATATATGAATTGTTTCTTTTCAAGACGTTCGTTATTTCGGTTATTTCGTTTGGATGTGTTTGTCCTTTGAGGACTTATGTACCTTAAGTCATGTTGACTTATTTTCCTTTGGTTATTTATTTAAGACTTCCGTTGTTTATGCTTGTGTTATGATTGTGTATGCTTTTGATGTCACACCATATTTGTAATACTTCTACCCTTCTGGGTCGGGGCGTTACATAACTGGTGGTGATGGAACAGCATTATCAAATGATGGTCCAGCAGTACTAACATGTGTACTAACAGTATACTGCTAGTGTGTTCAGTCTGAATTTCCCTTTGATTTAGCCTTTCATACTCACTTCTTGTATCTTGTGCATCCTTTTCATTTTTATCAGAAGCTCCTCTTTCGTCCACTTCTGTAGGCTTCATTCTAGCATCCCCTTCACTATCCTTATGACCTTGAGAGATTAATGGATCAGTTGTGCATAGAGGTATTAGGATGTACTCTTGTTCAGGATCTTTTTCCTTTTGAGCTTGACTTGCAACAATGTTATCTTTGGTTCCTGCAATACCATTAGTTTGATTTTCTACAACAACTGACACATAGTTCATAGATATTGTCAATGAATCAACATCAAAAAGCCAGTCTTCGGTTCCATTACTTTCAACAGTTAGGTAATTTTCAAGAAATCTAATGTTTAAGGTCTCTTCAACTATCCTGGTCCTCTTGTTAAATACTCTCATAGCTTTACTAACCACTGAATACCCAACAAAATTTCCCTCATCAGGTTTTCCATCAAACCTGCCTAGATGATCCTTGGTATTTAAGATGGTAACAGGACACCCAAAAGGTTTCATGAAGTCTATCAGTGAGGTCTTACCCTAATAAGTTCATAAGGTGTCGTGTTATGAGGCCTAATACTAAAGACCCAATTTAGCACATAGCAAGCAGTATAACTGCTTTAGCCTAAAAGTGGTTTCAAACTTAGATCTACTAACATATTCTTAGCAAAGCCTCTATCAGTGTTCTATTCTTTCTTCCTCAGCTACACCATTCTGCTGAGGAGTCAAAGCAAACACAGAATTCCTCTAACTGCTTCATTTCACAAAACTGATTCATTATACATTCTGAACTTAGTTCTATTGTCACACCTGATACCTTTTACTTTATGATCTAGTTGATTTTCTATTTCTGTTATGAAGGTCTTTAAGATCCCACTAGTCTCATCCTTAGTGGCCAAAAAGAATACTTAAGAAAATCTACTAAGTCCATCAGGACAAACTAGGCAATCAGACTTTTTCATTAAACTCTTACATTGGTAGGACCAATTAAGTTCATATGAAGAGCATATGTAAGGGTTTGCTGATTGAGTTTACAAGGCTTGTCTTATAGGAGGCTTTGTTTTTGCTTTCTTTCTACAAGGCAACACAAATAATGATCATTTTGCAAAAATCTTTGAAGGTAAACCTTTTACAAGGTTTCCCCTTACAAGTTTATTCATTGTTTTAAAATTAATGTGCCCAAGCCTCCTATACCATGTATTGGATTCATCAATTGTGGCCTTAGCAATGAGACAAGTTAAACCTCCAGTGGGAACAACACTCTTTAGGTCAACACTGTAAATGTTGTCCATTCTTGGAACTCTTAGCAATACTTGACTTCATCAAGTAGCTTAAAGTCAGAAGATAAGACAAGACACTCAGTGTTAGTAAAAAGAACACTGTTCTTTTTGTCACATATTTGTGACACACTGAACAGGTTATACTTAAGCTCCTTACAAAAGTACACATCATCAATGATACGTGTAGAATACACATATCCATTTATGCTTAAAACAACCCAATTAAACCCAAAACAGACCAAAAAGGGAAAAAATATGCTTGTTTTTGTATTCTGTGTGTGCAGGTACGGATATATCAGAAATCACAAGAAAACAGTCAAAAAACGGGCAAGCACGGACACGAGAACGGAAGAGTGCACAAAAGCCGGAAGCAAAGCCAAGGAAAAGTCAATCCTCAGTCAAAAAGTCAAAGAAAAGTCAAATCATGGTCAATAAAGGTCAAAACCCCACAATAATCCATTTTCACCCTCCAAGTTTCACCAAAGTCCAAAAATAACCTCTCACCTCTTATTGGGCCTTAAAAACCTTAATGGGCCTGAAAAACCCAAAAACCCCATACCCGGATCCATAAGCCCATTACCCTAGCCAAACTCTTTCTTTTATAAACTCCAGGGACCAAACTTGCATGTTTCCAAAAAAACTTTTATAACTAAAAAGGGAGATAAGAAAGACAAGGGCTAGAATTGCAATTTCACCAAAGATTTAACAGTTTTAACTGTCAAAAAATGGGCACCAAATCCTTTTTACTATTCATCGTCACGTTCATTTCACTATCCAGGGTAAAACATAGGGCAAACGCAAATTGAAGGGTCCATTAGTCAATTCAAGAGCTCGTTAGCAAGATAAGAGGGTCAAATTAGTCTAATCAAGGGAATTTACTAGCTCACTCTCAAGCTCAAGCCGCGTGGAGATGGAGAAAGCACACATATTGGTGGGTTTTTGCACTAAACTACTCACAAAAGAAGCACAAGCTGTCACATCAAGGAATGACAGCTTGGCAATTCTCAAGTGTCCACATTCAATCCAACGGCCAATATTTGTGATCCAATCATTGAAGGAAATGAAGGGATGAGATTAGAAGGAGTGTAGAGCAAGGCAAGGGTCAGGAAGCTTTACCAAATGGCTATAAATAGGCCTCACCTCTCACACACACACTATCTAGATTTTTTAGTAGCTTTTAGTCTAGCTTAATTTCGTATTTTTCTTAAATGTGATTTTCCTTAAATGTTTTGTAATCTTCTTTTTAAGTAATGTAATCAGTATCTTTTATTAATGAAACTCAGTTTAAAGCTCTTTAAATCTCACTTTTAAGCTCTCATTTAAATTCTCAAATATTAAGCTAAAGCTCAATAAGCCCTCATAAGCTCAAATTCAGCTCTAATGAGTCTATAAGCTCATAATAGAGCTTAATCTTCCTTAATCATACTTTTATTCTTAAAATCAGCTTAAGTATTAATTTACCTTTACTTGTGGACTTATGAGCTTTTTGGAAGGGGATCTAGCTATGGATGAGATCCCATGGACTTTTACCCTAGCTTATTAATAAGCTAGGGAGCTTGTAGCTGTCAAATTTGGTACCTCTTGTTTAGCTAGAGGTTGAGTAAGTTTCCCTTTTAGATTACTTGTATTTCATAATTTAGCCTAATTAGTTATAGCATAGTTTCTTCTTAGATCTGCTTGTTTGCTTAAATAACTATGTAGGAACCCGTTTAACACTTCCACTTCATAACCCGAACCACGAAAACAAGAAAAGAGAAGAGAGAGAGAGAGACGAAATAGAGAGAGAGAGAAGAGAGAGAATTAGAAATTTTGATATATGAAAAAGATTAAAAACTAGATATTTTCATATGAAAATATCTATATATATATTTAGATATTTTAGAAAATATCTAAATATATATATACCCCTACACATTTAATGTGACGCGCGGGATATATAACTAGGACCCGGGCTCGGGTTTTGTTTGGGATTAAACCCGAAACATATACAATATTAGATTATCTATCGAGCCCGATTCCCGATTTTATCCTGTTACAACATTAACTAATTAAAGACCGAAGCTCCATCGTAGAGTGACCGAGCTTCCTTGTTCGACTCAATAAATTGAGGCTAACAATCTCCCCCGAAGTGAGGTCTTGAACACGGGAACGAGCTCCATTATTGACTCAATAAAATTGATGCAAACGAATCTCCCCCGAAGTGAGGTTTTGAACACGGGAACGAGCTTCCTTTATTGACTCAATAAAATTGAGGCTAACAATCTCCCCCGAAGTGAGTTCATTGATGACACTCCTTCATCGAGATCCAGTGAGATTGCTTTTGTCCGTTTAAGTCTCGGTGTCCATGTCTTTGTCTACGTTTAGTGTAAACTTGTTCCTTCATGCTTTGGCATCTTAACTTTGAGCTTGTCATTGTCTTTATCGTCTTTCCATCTTGCGATCTTTTGTCTTTGACCACTGCTCAATACTTTTGCATTTATCTGAAAGCTTTAAATCAGAGTTAGCGAAGTCTTTGTCTTTCAATCTTGAGCTTTCAGAAGAGTCTCGTAGATTGAGCAATTGAATGGGATGAAGGTTGCCGTTACCACCGTTTGACCTGCAGGTTTACGTTAGTGATAAACGAGAAAATTGATTTGAAAATCAATCGACGTGTCACTCGTTAAAGAGTTTTTGTAACACATCGAGAGTGTCATGTTTTTATCAAAATTCATCAACCGTCAATTCATTTACTGGACCAAATCGATATCCAGTTGTCACAAGTTTGATTCATATAGAATCTCGCAATTCACCTACCGCAGTGCTGTTTGATGATGACACTGGAAGGATTTCCATTCGTCATTGTGAATACTAAAGAGTATCACTCTGAATGTTCTGGCAAATATCACAATTAAATTGCGTAGACTCTTGATAACAGCTTGTGAACCTATGATGTTCAACAAGGTGTTTGAAAGGAATGGTCCTAACGAATTTTTATTGGATCTCTTTGGCTCTAGACCGATAGTGCATATTGTTTAAGTACTCGGTGGCTGGAGCAACTGCCACCTTTCAATACAACAATCTCGGAATGAGATGTCCATAGATCACGTGTGTATCTCCGAGAAGACAAATGAGGACAAGTTTCTGTAACAAGAAACCCAATGGCTGGGAGGGGTTGTGCATTCATCCTGGTCCATGATGTCGGTTTTCAATACAGCAATCATCTTGTGATTCTGATAGCATAAGTATTGACCCCGGTTCTTGCTTAAATGTTGTGTGAGGGCTTCTTTCATTAGACCTTTATCCATACATTTCTTTTTAATATTTCAACGCCTTCAAAGCTTACCAAGACATCATTACTAACACCTTGTTGAGAATGTGTCTAGAGATAAACACTCAATCTTTAGTCTGCATTAATTCCCATATACATTCTCTCCAATCATACCTAAGACTGCAATTGTCTAATCCTTTTGATTAACCTTGGGTATATCCTCCGGTATCTGTTGGATCATAGGATTATTCCTAACCTAACCTACCTTATACGTTCAGAATCGTCCCGTGAAATTAAGATGTGATTGTATAAGATAGACACATTAAACCTTTTCAGAGCACAAATTTTTTGAGTTCGAAAAGATCATATTTTAAATACAATTTTCTCCTCTTCCTTATTTAAATAATAAACACTTAGATTTTGAAATACCTGTGATATAAAATATGTCTTGAAAATTCCGTGGGAGAAAAATTCAGCAAGAATTGTTTGGACAATTTGATAATTTTGAATACATAGAAAATGGTCCGATGTTTATGTGATCCAAAAACATTTAAACATTGATTTATCGAAAAACCTCCCCTCAATAAATTAGGACACAATTGAAAAATTGTTGTATTTTTGAAAACATCGTCTAGGGTGGAGGATGTTGAACACACAATTTTGAAAGATTATGAATTGTCAAATCGAGAAATTCTTGAAAATTGTGTTTCAACATTTTGAAAAACCAGATGTTAAGAGGACTTCCTCTTCTAACAGTATGGGTAAGCGCAGCTGAAACGACACTCTCCTTTTTTCATGAGCTAAAGAAATTGAATGTCTAGGTAAGAAACCAGTCTCAAGACCGAGAACGTTAATTTTTCTCTGTTTGGGAGGATAAGTTATAAACCATTCCTTATTTGAAGTCCGGGTTATGTACTGACATTTGCACATACAGCCATCTATAAAATTAGAAATGACATGTTTTGTGAAACTAATTTGCAACTCTCGCTCGAACTTCATTACACACCCGTGTCAATGTAATCGACATTTCTAAGCACGTAAATGTTATCGATTTCAAGAGACATGTCAGAGAATCTTTTTGAAATTTACATGATTTATGATTTTGTATTTGTATATATGTACACATGTTGTCCTCAGCAATGCTTATCTGAAGGTGGAATAATGATTCCAACTCCGTTGTCGTGATGTACTGTCTTGACTGCTAAAGGAACAACTGTTGGAACAAACAGCTTTGAACAATGACGGTTCGTTGCTGGTGGTCTGAATTCCGAGTTCAGAACCGGTTATGATCAAAAAGTACTTTATGAGAACGAGGCCTGAACTGATGTGAACAGAAACATCATTTGACATTGACGAGCCGAGGCTTGAACAGCAGTGTTCAAGACATCATTTGACGTAAAGAACCAAGCATGATCTGTTTGCGATTCAAACGTCATTTAAGACATTGAGGAACGGAGCCTGAAGTTTTTTTCAGCAGACACCATTATTTTGATCCATTGATGAACGAGGCTTGAACTGATTTGTGTGAAAACATCATTTAGTGATCATTATATCAAAATTCCTTGAAGCCTGTTTTCTTCTGCGATAATCTTTCTTTCGCAACCAAACTCTGAGTCCTTTCCTCTGTAGGATTGAAACGATGTACCTAGTACTTAAGAGAGTAACCTGCACTGACATTAAGAGCCTTGTTTCTTTCACATTGGTTAGTGATATCTGCATTTTAAACCATTTGGGGGTTCACTTTCACCCTTTGTTATGCTAAGAGCGAATGTCTTTCCTGTTAGGAACCCATCTAAGACTAACAGTCTTTAGAGATTCTATCCCTTGGATTGCCACTTACAGACAAGATCTACTAGGACCCTTGTGTTTTCCTCATGCACAGTGTAGCCCTTTTGATTGAAACCCTATGTCCTTTTAGGATCCTGTCTTTTTTGGTTTCCTTGCAACCCTTATTTGCTCTACGGTTTGTTTCTGTTTGTTGTCTTATTAAATGGAACCTTAGCCACGAGTTACTTCTTTAGGAATTTTATTACACATTCGTCATGATTGGCATTAAGATCACATTTACTGACTAGCTAAGGACACGTCGAGCAAACGAAAATGTTTGGAGTCAGAAAAATTCTAGATCCCTAGAGTGTTCATGTGTCTTTTTCTTAGCTTCCTCTAGGTAGTGATTATGAACAATGTCGTTTGAGCTATACCTAGATGAGCTTGGTGCAATCATGTTTTGAGGTTTTGCAGGGGCAGATTCTCTTCTCTTAGGCAAATGATGTGTAGTGACTGGTTTTAACAAATTGTTGTTCACATCAACTGGGAGCAATCGTGGTTTATTGAATTTTTAGGTCTTTCAGACTTAAACCGCAGTCGTTTGCACTAACATCGGATTGTTTTTTTGAGTGGGATTGTCCAACCGGTTTTCCCAAGATAGATGGTTTTTGTAAACCTTAGTATTCACACTATTTCCTGTTAATTTTCTTAACTCATTTTTTAATGCTGCAATTGCAAATCCTTTTTCCTGAAGTTGAGCTTTGAATTCATCATTTTTAGCAATCAAAGAAGTTGTGTGTTCTATGTCTTCACTCTCGTTTTCTGTGAAAGAATCCAACATTTCTTTGTAAGTGCCTTTTCAACGTCTCATTTTCCTTGAAGTAAACGTAGCCACTCTATTCCAAATATCAATGTTTTATTGTATTCAATTACATCGATGTCATTGTTTAACCTTGCGGCTTCATTACATTTTTCTTTCAAAAATTGACTTTGTTGACCCTGTTTTATAACAATGTTTTCCATTTAATTGTAGTTCAAGATTAATACAATGCTTCGAGTTTTTGCAAAAATCTTTTTGACACTAGGGCCAGCAGTTCTTTTGAGACAAACATTTTCAGACTCGAGTAATTGATATGACAGAGTTCAGTTTGCCCTGTCATCAGTTAATTTTAGACTAGGGCAAAGTACATATGTCATGACATTGTTCATGCATTCTGGTCAACCTCACTTCATTAATGAATACAGTTTCCCTTCATTATATAAGTTGTTCCTGTACAAAGAATTAGATTTCAAGCAGTCTGTTTGTAAACCTCAGCCTTGTGAGCTCTTCATCATTTATGGGTCTGATATCTGCATCATCAACATGTGGCAACATTCCTGATGTGCTGCTTGTATCCTGCTCTTTTGATTTTGTCCCAGATGCTTTTCAAGGTCAATGAAAACTGAACTAACATCAATACATTTACTCCGTATCAGTCTTTTCTCTGTTGTCTGGTTTTGTCTTCATTCACCATGCTGCATAACTGCATTTATGTTGTGCTCATTTCACCAATCGACTTCTTACACAAATCATGTGGTTTGGTTTCATGTGTGTCACGAATATCTGAATAGCGAGTCGAGGTATTGTAGGAAATTGGTTGCGTATCATGTCAACAAATTCATCACCTATATTAACCGTGATCTTGATGAACATCTGAAACGTGTCTGAGTACTTTAAAAGCAGACATGGATCCAATCGTCTTGAAATTCTTCGTTGTCAAGTTGCTTTTTGTAGTTGATCCTGTACAAGAACATATTGCCGTGAAAGTCTCTAGATCTTGACCAAGAGAGTGTTGCAAATGCGCCGTTAAAATCCTCTTGGTTTCGACTTCCATTTAAGTCGTTTGTTTGAAAGACACTTAGTGTGAATGAAGTCGTTGAAAAGATACCATGCAACTTTCTTTGAATTGATTTGAATTATTTTCATTTGTGTAATTCTAATCTGACACGAAGAATAAGGTTCTATCCTTTCCGTAATTTTAAATCGTGAATTATGAAGTGTGAAAGATTTGTTGGATCTTAAGTGGATATGATGTGATTGAAGTTGTGGTTTTGTAAGCAATTCACGTTCCAACCAAAGTTGGATTTACAACTGTCTATGGAAAATTAATAACACGATAAATGAATTAACGGGATTTTACAGAATCAATAGAAAACCGTGAATGATTTGATGCGGAATCAGCGGCGAAAAATTCCAAAAAAAAACTGAAAAGTGTCAATTTCTCATAGAAAACAAGCTTTTTGGGCCTCGAAAAATCCTTAACCTGCCAAAGGGATGGTTTACACGGCGGATCCTCTCGTTTTTTCTCTTCGTTTTGAGAGCTCACGGCCTGAGACGGAGTTACGGTCAAAAGTTATGGCCGTTTTACTGAAACCCTTTTCGTCACACAAATTTTAAAAAATTTCGTTTCGGTCCAAAAAATTCCGCTCGTTCGATTGCTTGTTCGAGTCCGCTCGTATCGATCGGTCGTTCCCGATTCGCCTATCTAACCGATCTGCTTTTCGATTCCAGCTCGTATCGATAATTCGCACGTATCTGTTCGCCGCGTTGTTCTATCGCTGCGTATCGAATCACGCTAGTTCGATCGCTTGTTCGGTCGCTGAGGTTTTCCGCTCGTATCGATCGATACGTTTTAAACCACTCGTTCGACTTCGAATACGTTTTTACCCTCGTATCCGTATCGATACATATTTCCACTTGTTCGATCGATACGTTTTTCCACTCGTTCGATCGGTACAACTTTTTCGCTCGTTCGGTTGATACGATTTTGCACTCGTTCGATCCAAGCGTTTTGGCACTCGTTCGATCAATACGTTTTCACCACTCGATTCGATCCGAATACTTTTTCCACTCCGTATCGAAATCGTAACAGATTTTTCTTCACTTTTTTCGTTCTGCTCTTCTTGTTACCCGCGTTTCCAACAACAATATGAGCCACGAAAAAAGTATTTATGCCGAGTGATGTATCAACCTAGCTGCCGAATTCAATATGCTTACCACACCAAAAAAAACCACGCTATCCACCCGAGGCGATTGATACCAATTGTAGATTCCGATTAACACTTCCACTTCATAACCCGAACCACGAAAACAAGAAAAGAGAAGAGAGAGAGAGAGACGAAATAGAGAGAGAGAGAAGAGAGAGAATTAGAAATTTTGATATATGAAAAAGATTAAAAACTAGATATTTTCATATGAAAATATCTATATATATATTTAGATATTTTAGAAAATATCTAAATATATATATACCCCTACACATTTAATGTGACGGCCGGTATATACACTATGACCGCGGTCTCGGGTTTTGTTTGGATTAACCCAAAACATATTACAATATTAGATTATCTTATCGAGCCCCGATTCCCTGATTTTATACTGTTTACAACATTAACTAATTAAAGACCGAAGCTCCATCGTAGAGTGAACCGAAGCTTCCTTGTTTCGACTCAATAAATTGAGGCTAACAAAACAAGCTTATATGTCTTATATCTCTTTATTTTGCTTATTAGATTATTAGTAAACTTTTTTGCTTATATTAAGTATGTAGATCATAGTCTTTCATATAATTGTCTTAAAAAACCTTATAAAAACCAAAAGTAGAAAATTGTTTAAAATCTTAGATTATTTCTTAATCAGTTGTTTAATTCATGATTAAGTAAGGGTTTTATAATCTAAAAATCATCTGGTAGTATAAACTTGTAATTAGATTTTGCAATTTAAGCTTAACTCAAACATGCCTCACTTTAAAGGTGTTGTTTGTAATACGCTTCTTTAACCACAAATAGTCCAAGAGTGAGCTTTAGTTTTTCATTAGGACAGTTTAAATCATTCAAATTAATAGTTATAAAATTTTTAGTCAGCTAAAACCTTAGTTTGGGCTGCATTTTTGTTTTTGTGGTATAGCCAATTGCACCAGCAGTACTAACATAAGTTAGTACTGCTGATATTTAAGCCCCAATTTATAAATTTCAACAAGCTCTTAGTTTAGACTTTAGTTTATATAGATTAAATCTTGTTTTTCAATTTCTAGTTTATTACCTAAAGTACATTTGCTCTTTAAGTTTGCAAAAATTTAAAAAAAAGCCAAAAACAGTAGTAATAGAAGTTAGCCTTTAAGTTTTAAATTTTAAGTTGTAGTAACTGTTTTTATGATTTGGATTCATAGTCTAGAGGTAGGTTATTAAGTTTTTAAAAGCTCAGCTTCTATTTTGGTATTTTAAGCATTTTAGCTCATTTGGTTTTTGAGGTTTTAAGTGCTTTTCCTGAGTTTGCCTACTTGATCCCCAAATTTAGTTAGCTTCTAGTGTTTCCTGTTTAGTTAGCTTATCATTTCTAGTTCATACACATTATAAGCTATCTAGAATAGCTTTTGGTTTTCAATTTGAGCTTATATCAAGCCTTGTGCAAGCATTTAAGTTAAAATGAGCTCAAATGCCTCCTTACTGAGGTCAGCTTATTGAGAAGCTCTTTTAGAGCTTATCTTTGAGTTTCAGCCCATAGTGCTTTTGTTAAAGTTGATCTCCCCAGCTTATTCTACAACTTTGGTCTTTTGAGTTTTGAATTTTAAGCTGATTTTAACATCACCTTATTTTTAAGCTATTTAGGACTAAGGGTGAAAACGGGTTGGGCCTCAGGGACTGGATCTGTAACTTTTGAGTTTTCATTGTTACTCAGTTAGTCCGTTGTCTGTTAACTGATTTGCTCCGTTAGTCCCTAGTAGTTAAATTTCTTTTATTTTTTCACTTTTATTAATAATTAGGTTTTAGTTTTTAATTAGTTTAATTAAAGTCTTATAAAAAAGTAAAATTTGGGGCTTTTATTTTTATAAAATTTCTGCATTTTTTTATTTATCTAGTATAATTTTTATAAAATTTGTAGGATTATATTTTTAATATTTTTATTATTTTTACGTTTTAATTTAGTTTAAATCTTAGAAAAATCATAACTTTAAATCTAAAAAGCCAAAAATAGTAATTCTTTTTTCTAAAATTTTCTTTTACTTTGTTTTATCTACGAAAAATATAATTTCAATTATTTTGATACTTTTCATAATTTTTAGGATTTAATTAGATTTAAATAGTTTTTATTACTTAATAAATTCAAAAATAAAAAAAAGAAAATAATTTTCTTTTTCTTAAAAATTTTCTTTTGTCTTATTTTAGGTCTAGAAATTTAAATTGCATTTTTAGGATTTAATTTTGTCTTATTTGCTTATTTGTCGCATTTTATTTGTTTCCCGTATTTGCTTAATTGTTTAATTGCCTTTAATTGTTCATTTTAATTATTGCTTTTTATTTAGTAGTAATAGATCATCAAATCATCTATTTTCTTATTCAAGTCATAATCCGAACAAAAACGAGGTCTCAATTTCACTAGTCGTTGGGGAAACGACCCGGGTGATCATACTTATCCGGTTAAATATACGTACTATATATTATAATATATATATTTTTAAGTGTGAATTTTCCTTAGGGAATTTTCTTAATTGCTCTTTGAAGTATTATATTTTTTTATATATTTTAGGTATATAAAACTACAAATCAATCATCACCTTTCTGGAACACTAGAACAATTAGACCGGAGTCTTGTTTGGAAAATTCAGATTGTTGGTTAATTTGGGGAGGATATTCCAATTGAGGGATGGATGATGATGGAGAATAAACGCTGTGGTGAATTGATGATTGAAAATCATTAGATGGATAAGTTACTGAAAGAGGTGTTGATGATTGATGAGTTGAGTATTATTGAGTCAGCTTCACGTGACAGACACATTTTATGACACACACATAACACTTTGCTTTTCGTGGATATAAGTAGAAATTGGTTTTGACAAAAATTTTAAGGTTACAACTCTCGGCTTGGCATGGTCCTTCTTGAATTAGACATAGGGATTCAGGCTTATTAAAATTGAGGACTAAGATGCAATGCTCATTTTCATCAACCTGATTTTATGTATATAATAGTATCAAAATAGTTTTATAGTGTGACAAGATAATTCACAAGATGAAAACAAGGTAGTTTATAGGATAATAACTAAATGGTTTCTGAGATAACCGTAAGATGGTTTATAAAACAATAGCTAAATAGTTCATGAGGTGATAGTAAAAATAATTTAAGTGATAAAAATAAAATAGTTTGATAAAGTAAAAACAAAATGATTTATAAGGTGATAGTAATGTGATTTTTGAGATGATTGCAAGGCAGTATATAAAATGTCAAGAAAATAGCTTATAAGTTGTTTGAGAGATAGTTTGTAGAATGATGGTAACTTAGTTTATAGAATAATATTCAAATAGTTTATATATAGTAGATTAGTTTACAAAACAATAGTTGAATAGTTTATAAGTGATGGTAACTTGGTTTATAAAATAATGGCGAAACTGTTTATAGATGGTAGCAAAATAGTTTATGAGATGGTAGCAAATTAGTTTGTAAAATGGTAGCGAGTTATTTTATATATGATACTTCATCCGTCCCATATTAAATGTCCACTTTGACTTTTTAAAGTCTTTATTTTCAATTTTATCATAATATTTTTGGTTTTTTCATGAAAAACTTGATCAAAATAAATAAGTAAGATTGGGTTTAAATGATTATTCTGTGATATAAATGTCATCAATTATTACATAACAGAAAAAAAATATATTTAAGGTAAAAGTATATAAGGAATGACTAATTTTTATGTAAAAAAAAAAAAAAAGATCAATGTGAAGATTTAATATTGGAGCAGAGTGAGTATTAAATTAGTTTATTAAGTGATAGTGAACTAGTTTATAAGTGATATTAAAATTTTGATAAGGTGATGGTTAAACAGTTTTCATAGTGATAATAAAATAGGTTATTAAGTAATAGCAATATGGTTTATATGATAGTAGGAAAATAGTTTATAAGATGGTAGTTTTACTAGATTGTTGTAAATATTTATCAGAATAAGTAAAATATTTTTAAATGCGATAAGTTAATATTTTATAAATAGATGTTTATTATCCCGTATAGTAATGCATAGTTTATTACTGAATGTAAAAAAAAGTATAAAGCTATTTTATTTTTTTGTTTTTTTAAAAAAAAAAAAAAGAAAAAAAAAAATAGTCTAAAAAATTTATTTTTTCTGTTTACTATATCAAGAAAATTATTAATAAATTAGTAAAATAGCTTACACATGTGGGCAGTGAACTGGTTTATAAAGTGGTTGTAACAAAAGCTTATAGGGGCTATAATAATTCTAGAGAGTGGCTGCTTAAATAAATTAGAAGAATTAAAGTAAAATGTGTACGTGAAATTTTCACGACACGTTAACTGGATAGACATTTTTAAAATCATCCCTACACAGTACAAACAAAGTTTAAAATAAAGAACAACGCGAACTCTATAGGAAATAGAGTCCTATTGATAGTTCCAACTTAGGTTCACTGGTAAATGGGGTCTCTCTCAAGCATTAACGTTATTGCATGACGCTAGAGACACGACAGGCTTTTTCCTTTCCATCATTTGTTTACATGGTTCTGACTCCTCCACTTTGGACACTTATCCTTGTAATGTCCTAGCTTTCCACACTCATAACATGTAACTTCGGTCTTCTGTTTTGCCATTGGGGGTCTTTGTGTGGTTACAGAGGCGAAAGCTCTACAATCTTTGGTCATGTGACCAATCCTATTGCAATTTGTGCACTTCACAGTGCACTGTCCATTATGATGCAATTTGCATCGGTTGCACAGAGGTATCTTTCTAGCATAAACTTTCTTGTTGCTTGGCCCAATAGTGTGTACTCTAATCACTTTATGTCCTTTGTTTTGGCTAGAACTTCCACTGTGTTCACCTTCCCACTTCCTCTTATTGCTAGCATGATCTACCATCTTGTCTTCCTGTCGTTTGGTCTGGTTCATCGACTCGCAAGCCACGCGGGTCTTTGTCTCGTAGATTGTAATAGTCTCAATTGCACTAGTAACTCGCTGAGCTATAATCTGCTCGATTTTTGCGATGCTTAATCCTTGATTCGTAATTGTCATTGTTTCTTCAAGATCACAAGAAATATAATGTATACTGAGATTTCGTCCAAGGTAAAATCACGACACGTAATAAGCACAACATATATATAAAGTGAGACTACGACACGCAGAGGTATAAGATAAAAGCAACCATGACATAAACAAATCAACATCATAAATAGCATAATCATAACCAACAACATAGGTTAATACTTAATACATCGTTTTACATGAATAAAAGAGTATAAGTTTCTCATTAACGCTACCAACCGAGTATTACTCAAGTTTAAGCTACAAATGACGTTAATCTATCCGTCTATAGACCAAGGTGCCTCACAGATCCCATCTAACCAGCCACAGAATGTCGATGTGTGCGCGCGTGAGCTTGCGTAGCCTCTAGCCTTCTTAAGCCTGTCAGCCTCTCGGGACTCTATTAAATTTCTAACATCCATCCGAGCGGCTCCTAGTGATACATGTAGTGTCCCCGCTCGCTGCTCTATAGTCTCAGCTCTAGCACGTAATGACTCAACATCCTGCAATGTCCATATCATCCATCTGAATGTGAACTCTGTTCATCTAGTATGCCTATCATGGCGTGGCTCAAGACCACTCTTTGCGTAGTCCGGCTCGACTACTCAACTCTAATAATCTCAAGTCTGACTGTCACCCAAAACCAGCTCCTAACTCCTCCTAACCTCTGCTCAGCATACACAACTCGGGAGTCTATGATCGTAGGATCCTGCCTCTCTTAAAATCCCCTCCCCCCGTGAATCACGATGTAACCACATCGTGCTGCTCCAATAATCTAACTCTAGCATGAAAGGTCATCGCCTTCTGCATGGCAGATGCCAAACTAGCACGCAGGGTCTCAATGTCATCCCTAACTGACTCAATACACTCTGGTGGTAGTGGTACTGCTGCTGGTGGTAGTGGTGGTGATGGTAATACTAATGGTGGTAGTGATGGTAATACTGATGGTAAGGGGGCTGTATCTAGATCACTTTACTATATGATGAAGGAATGTGACGTGTGGTTGAGAAGAATGATGACGGGTAAGATTGATGATGTTGTGTTTGTAACACCCCCAAATCCGGGTTTCAGCGGAGATGTTGAATATCCGAGGGTCGTACTCATAGATCACATAGCACAAGATCTGAGAACTAACCACTAAACGGTGTCGTTTAAAAAAGATACATCGGAATTAGCAAATTACTAGTTCAATACATAAGCCCAGGCTTCAAATTGTTTCGTACGCGGAAAAAGACCATAAGTAAAGATTTTGGTTTATAACAAATATCCCAAAATGTAATACGCCCCAAATCTTTAGTACTGACTCTCCAAAGAGTGACCCCAATGTATCTTGGCACCTCGTGCCTTATTGACCTGAGAAAACATGCTTAAAATGTCAACATAAAGTTGGTGAATGTAAATTGTAGGACCGCAAGATTTCCAAGTGTATGATTAAACAACAGATGCAAACATCATAAAAAGTAATTACGTTTTCCTAAGCTCATGACACTGAAGCTCGTCATGTATGAATGCAATAAATATGCTCCAACCCCCCTCTCCTAAACTTTTCCCGTGAATGGATGTTCTAGCACCCGCAACATCCTAAATCCGACATGGTATACGTTTGTTGTCCGGCAAACCGACACAGTGAGCGCTACTCGCCTAAACGGGGATGTCAATCCCAAATAGATCTATTTATAACATTCGCACTCGCAATCTAGCAATTGACAGTTCATGATAAAAGGGCTCAGTGGGTTATCGTGTAACACCCCCATTTTGACAAATATAGCAGCGAAAGCTAATCTGGGGTATTACTTCATGGATACAACAATCATAATCATAAAAACGTGACTCAAAAGAGACATGTGTTCAAGTAAGATACGTATCATTCATTCAAAATCAGAGTTTTACAAAGGCAGGTCCCAAAATCTAGAAACTAAAAAATGTGAATATAATAAGTTTTAGCCACTTCAAGTCCATGCCACTCTTGCCATAAGTAGACAATTACCTGAAGATAAACCATGCAAAAAAGTCAACACAATGGTTGAGTGAAATTCATAGGTTGAAATGTAATAGGTATTGAATACAAGTTTATCATAATGGAAATAAATGGTATTGCAGGATAATTATTGATAGTGAAAAATACACCATATCCATTAATACCTAAAATAAAATCTCCAAATAAACACAAAACGAAATCAAAAATGCAAAAATAAGCTTGTATTTGTGTTTGTGTGGCATGTACGAATATGTCAAAATATCACAAGAAAAAGCATTTAAAAACGGGTAACACGAACACGAGAATCAAAGAGTACAATAAGAACCAAGAAACAAAGCCGAAGCCAGAAAAGTCAACCTCGTCCAATCCAAGTCAAAATGGTCAAACATTGGTCAAGCAAACGTCCAAAAACCAAAACATTCATTTACACCCATGCCAAGTTTCACCAAAGTCCAAAAAATAACCCCTCACCTTCTTATTTGGTCACCTAGAACCCTTAATGGGCCAGAAAAAACCCTAAAATCTATACCCGATCCAAAGCCCAAAACCCAAGCCCAAAGCCTAGTCCCAACTCTTTACTTTTAAAACCCAGGACCATTTTGTAATTTCAGAAAGTCCTTTTATAACTAGAAAAGAAGAAAAGAAAGACAAGGACCATTTGTGTAATTAGCCCAAACTTCCAACTGAAATTACCCTTTTCAGTTATAAAACTTAGCGCCAAACACGAATTACTGTTCACCTTCGTTCCCAGTTTTCACCATAGTAAAAAACAAAGGGGTTTTTGAAATTGAGGGGCAAGAAAGACTATTCAAGTGCTTTACAACCAAATGGCAAGGATAGTTCAGTCAAATCAAGAGCAATCATTGGTCTACTCAAGCATAGAGCACACGCAGCTATGAAAGAAATACAAAGAGGCATGGGTTTTGCACTAAACACACTCACACAACTAGCACAAGCTGTCACATCAAAGAATGACAGCTTGGCAATCCGTGTGAGTGTGCAAAATGATCAAACGGCTCAAAATCACTTGGCAATGTTTAGAAGAATCAAGGGTGCGGATTAAAGGAAGGGGATGGATTTAGGGATCCTAGAAGCTTCGATGGCAGCCTATAAAAAGGCCTCACTCTTCACACACACACAAGTAGCCTTAGATTTAGTTTTAGCTTAAATTTCTTTTTCTAGCTTAATTTTCCTTTAAAACTTTGTAACTTTCCTTTTGAGTATTGTAACCAAGCTTTATGTTAATGAAAATTCAGTTATTTTTAATCTCTCATAAGCTCTTTTGTCTAAATTCATAAGCTCTCACTTTTTCTATTAATTGTTAAGCTAAGACAATAAGCTCATAAGCTCTATTCAACTCTCATGAGTCTCTAAGCTCATGATTGAGCTTAATTGGTCTTAATCACTCTTTAATATCTTAAACTAGCTTAAGGACTTTAACAATTGGATTTATAAGCTATGGAAAGTGTAGCTAACATTAGAAGATCTCCAAGACTTTTACCCTAGCTTATTAATAAGCTAGGGAGCTAGTAGATAAGCTCTAAGAGCCTCTATACTTCTGTTTAGCTGAAGTCTCAAGTAAGTTTTCATTTACATTCTCATGTCCTTTAAAATTTAGTTCAATATTAGTTCATTAGTTAGATCTGCTTATTCTATCTGCTTATTTGTGCTCATTGTTATTTCATTATGCTTATTAGTTAGTAATTTTTACCTGTTTTTAGCTTAATAGTAATAAATCTAGTGTTCTTCATCTCTGTCTTAAAAAATATACAAAAAATCAAAAAATTATATTAATTTTAAGTGTAGATTTTAATTGATGCTTATTTAGCTGTTGATTTGTGCTTACTTGAGTTGTTAAGATAGCTGTTTTTTATCTGGTAATCAAGTTAGGCTAGGTAGATTACATTTTTCAAAAGCTTATCTCAAAATCTTTCAAACCTAAAGGGGTGTTTGGTTAAGTTAATTTGACCTTTAAAAGTCAAAGGTTTTTGAGGCAATTCTTATGAAGTTAGCTTTAGTTTCATTACAAGATCATTAGGTGAAGTGATTTTATAAGTTAGATTTAAAAATTTAAAAAGTTATGGCTTAATTTTCCTTCTCAGCACCAGGGTACCTTGTGCCTTTCTTCTTGCTTGTGAAATTTTGATCCAAAGCCCTTAAGGCTTGGATTTTGCTTGCATTGTGTTTATACACACTCATTTGAGTGTGTTTAAGGTAGTGGTATTCACTAGGTAACCTGCATATTTTGATTTGCACTTGTGCAAAGTGCACCAGCAGGAACCAAGCTGTTCCTGCTGTCACTTTTAGCTTAAATTTTAGCTAGGCAATCATAGGTTTTTTAGGCTTAAAAAATTTAGTAGGATAAAGTCTAGTGGTAAGCTGTATTATAGATTAAGTCTTAATTTACATTTTCTAGGCTTATTTACCTCGCTTAATTTAGCTGTCCAAAGCACAAAAATTCAAAAAGCCAAAAAAACAGTAGGGTCCTAAGATTTAGGATTTAAAGTTATATTCGATTTCTAGCTTATATGTTAGGTATTTATGTATCTGAGTTATCATAGCTTAATCCTAGGTAAAAGTAGTTTACAAAAGCTTAAGGTCTAAGTTTGCTTTTTGAGCATTTGAGCTTAATAAGATTTTGAGCACTTTGGCTTATTTCCTGAGTATGCTACTTTCATCTTCATTTTCAAGTTTTCCTCTAGTGTTTTAAGTCCAAATTTCTTTCAACAAATAGATTAGCACAATTCATAGCTTTCCAAAACTTCTTTTGGTTTTAAAATTGAGCTTAATTTGAGCTTAATATAGCTGTTTAAGTAAGAATAAGCCCAAACACCTTATTTCTGTGACAACTTTTTGATAAGCTGTTTTTAAGCTTATTAGTTAGTTTCAGTTTAGGTCTCTTTTATAAAAATAGCTTATTTTTGTGTCCTCTATAAGTCCTAGTATTTAGATTTTCATAAAAGTCAAAAATAAAAAAAAGAGCAAAAAGGGGTTGCCCACACTCGAACCCACGACCTCACACTTATAGACCCAACATGTTAACCAGTTTGCTACATTAGCTCATCCGTCATTGTTTCTTTCCTTTAAATACTTAAACACGTTTTCATTTCCAATTGGTCAATGAATAAGCCGTAGATATATAAAGCTCATTGAGGCTATATTCGTTTTAGCAATTTGGTTTTTCTTATTTTTCTTGTGTTCCTGCTAGTGTTTAAGATTTACCCTGAATTTTTTAGATTTTTCCAGCTTAAATTTTATTCTTAATCAATTTTCGAAAGTAAAAATCTTAAAAAATCAATAAAAAATAGAAAAAAGTTTCAGAAAAATACAAAAAAATAGTTTTTAGTTTTATAAAAAATAGCTTTAGGTTTACATTCAGTTAAATCATTTTCACCACTTTTAGATTTTAATTTTCATTTTTAAGCTTTTAATTTTAATTTTAAAAATAGGATTTTAATTTTAAAAATAGTTAAAAATAGTTTTATGAGTTTTTATGTTATTTTAGACTTTTATAAGTTTAAAAATCATTTTTCCAAATTTTTAGTACTTAATTTTCTATTTTTTAAGATTTAATTAGATTAAATTAGTTTTTAATTCATATTAAATTCAAAAATAATCAAAAAAATGTTTTTCTTTTTCCTAAAATTTTCTTTTGTCTTATCTTAGGTTTAGAAATTTAATTTGCAATTTTAAGGATTAATTTTAGTCTACTTGTCAAATTGTCACGTTTTATTTGATTCCCGTATTTGTTTAATTGTTTAATTGCTCAAATTTATTTGTTGTTTTAGATTATCGAATCATCCATTTGCTTATTCAAATCAGAATCCAAGCTTAAACGAGGTTTCAATTTCACTAGTCGTTGGGGAAACGACCCGGGTGATCATACTCACCCGGTTAAATATACGTATTATATATTATATTATATATATTTTTGAGAGTGAATTTTATCGAGGGTAACTTGGTAATTTTCTTAATTACTCTTTTAAAGTATTATATTTTATAATATATTTTGGTATAATAAAACTTCAACGACCAAGTTTTTGCGCCGCATGTGCCGGGACTAGTGTATTAAGATTCCTTCGTTTTTAGTTTATTTGGTTTGAAGATCCTTTCACCCTCGAAAGTTTCATTCTTGTTTTATAATTCAAAAATCCAAAAAAAATCATAAAATATAAAAAGTAAAAAATATTTTTCCTTTTCTTTTTATTATAAGTAAAAGATAAAAAAAATTAAAAAAAATATAAAATATAAAAAATCTTCCTTTTTAATTAAAGAAATAAAAGTCACCAATTGGTAAAAATACCAAAATATAATACTCTCAACGGAGGTATTATCATAATCAATTCCGGTGAACTTGTTGGTTCCCAAATCGAACTAAAGATTTAACACTTGCCATTTGTGTCTCTACGAAGTACGGCTCACCTTGAAAAACAATTTTTGAGAGCTACCGTGAAGTAGTTGATTATTTGGTTTAAGTCTCTTCCGTGTAACCGTTAAAATTTGTTGTGTTAATAAATATATAAAAATAAAAAAAAATTCAAAAAAAAAAATTAGTGTAAAGTTTTGCTTTTTGATTTTTAGTTTTTCTTTTTATGCGCACTCGTTCGCAATCTAGAAGACGTCGTCAACAACAAACTCCTCCGGTTGTTGTTGAAAATTTTGATTTAGAAGAACCAATTGTCGATCAAAACATTGTTGCAATGGCCGATAATCGAACGATGGCCCAAATGTTACAAGCACCCATCGAGGGATATGAAGATGCAATAGTTGTTCCACCGATTAATGCAAACAATTTCGAGCTTAAACAACCTTTAATCAATCTTGTGCAAAGTAATAAGTTTACGGGTAGACAAGACCCTCACAATCACCTTATTTTTTAACAAGGTTACTTCAACGTTATGACATGCCCGAATTCCGAACACTTCGATAAGAGCTTTTTCTTTTCCCTTTTTCTCTAGACGGATGAAGCCCGAGATTGGTTAGACAAGGAACCTCCAAGATCAATTCTCACATGGGACGACCTTGTTTGCAAAATTCATAAATCAATTCTTCCACCTTCAAAAACCACTTACTATCGAATGAGATCATTACTTTTTTTCCAAAACCAAACGAATCCTTCAATGAAGCATGAACATTAAAGCCTCCCTGTCAATGTCCCTCACCATGCTTCTCGAACTACACCAACTCAAGACTTTTTACCTTCTTTTAATTCCAACATCAAGATGCCTTAATTCCCGCCGCGTGGCAATTTTTTAGACAAGAATGCCTCAAGAAGGATTACGATTATTGAAGCACGTCAAAAGTTCGTACTCAAGAGTCGTGCTAATGATTCAAGAGGATTACGATGCTCCTCTTCTAATTCTTTCACCTTCTAATAATTCTTTCGATATGCAACAAATAGCCCGCTTCTCCGAGGATAGAGATGACCCAATTAAGATGAAACCAAATGATGAATGAAATGAAAGCTTTAGTTGTTACTACTCCCGCACCCATCAAAGGCGTTTGAGGAAGTATGTTTGACGTGTGGATCGAATCACAATGTTACCATTGTCCCGTTAACTCGAGTATGAAACGGTTTCCCGTTTATTCATGACAACATCCAACAATTTCAACAAACCACCTTGTAATTTTCTATCAAAGAAACCAACCATCTGAATTTGGCAACCAAATGAGGACCACCGGGTTTCAATCAACTAAATGTGCAAAATCAACCAAGGAAACCAAAACGATATCAAGGAAACAATTCAATTCGAATCAAAACCGTGGAGGAAATTTTAACCAAAACCGTCCAAACAATCAAGGAGCCGTTTACCAAGCCCCACCATACCAACCACCAACAAATCAACCTTTGGTTAATCAAGCTTTACCTCCCGTTTCACAAAATTCAAGGATTGTCAAAACGGATTTGAAAGTTATGCCTAAAAGCCCAAATGATGCGTAACATGAATAACTTGCAAAATGAAGTGGATAAATTTTCAAAGAAACAAAAATGATTTTCAAGAGTTACAATGATTCTCAAAAGAAGCAAGATGATTTTCAGAAAATGATGCTCAGTTTCATGCAAAGCTATCACACCCAACCAACCTTACAAGTTTCTAGTATTTACCAAGCAATACCATTCCAAATCCAAGAAATGAAGCCAAGGCAATTACGACTCGTAGTGGTGTTTCATACGATGGACCTCCGATTCCACCGCCGGTGGTGGAAAAGGAAAATGAGGTGATAAAGGATACGGAGCTACCTAGCACCGAAGACATCCAACCTCCTCCATTGGTCCAAGAACAAACCAAAGACAAAGAACCAATCGAAGAGCCTTCTTTCGTTGCTAACAAAGCCAAACCTAATTTGCCTTACCCGTCGAGACTCAACAAACAAAAGATTCGTGAAAAAGATGACATTCTTTCTTCAAAGTTTATGGAAATCTTTCGAAACCTTCATTTTGAGCTTAGTTTTGCGGATGCTCTCATCCATATGCCAAAGTTTGCGTCGATGTTTAAAAAGATGTTAAATAACAAAGACAAGTTGATCGAATTGACCAAAACACCGTTGAATGAAAATTGTAGTGCGGTCGTCCTTAAAAAGCTTCCAGAAAAGCTAGGTGACCCAGGCCGATTTCTAATTCCTTGTGATTTTTCAGAATTTGATAATTATCTAGCCCTTGCCGATTTAGGGGCTAGCATTAATCTCATGCCTCTTTCAATTTTGGAAAAAGCTTGGATTTTCAGGTCTTACCGAAACAAAAATGGTTTTAGAGTTAGCCGATCGTACAATTTCCAAACCAACCGGTGTAGCCGAAAATGTTTTTGTCAAAGTAGGGAAGTTTTACTTTCCCGCCGACTTTGTTGTGCTTGATTTTATAAAGCCGACCTCGAGTACCCGGTTATACTCGGGCGACCTTTCTAGATGGCTCTTGCTTTTAATCGATGTTACGAAGGAGAGATTACTCTTAGGAAGTGATGATCAATCTTTAACCCTTAAATGTGGTGATGCACCTTCCATTTCATACAACAATCTCGAATCGTTGAAGAAAGTTGATCTAATCGATAGCTGCTGTGAGATTTATCCAAGAAGTACTTTGGATTTTCTGATTCCGATGCTTACAACAATCAGTTCACCGTACTACGTCCGATTGTTTCCACTTCATCACCAACACTTACCTCCTTTTGATGACAGCGATTTTCTACGGCTTTGAAGAAGCGTTGCTTTTATAAGCAATCGAGTGAATGAAACAAGTTTTCGCCAGTTTTCAATGCTACGTACTACGATCCCGAGGGTGACATTCTCATTCTCGAAGCACTTCTCAACAGTGATCCATTACCTCACCCAAACCAAGGAGATTACTCACCCGGAATTCAAAAAGATCTTAAAGTTGTTGAACCAAAGAAGTCTTCACTCGAATATGCTACTTCTTATGAACCAAAAGATGAACTTCCCGAAGTCGAACTTAAAGAGTTACCTCCGCATCTCGAGTATGCATTTTTAGAGGAAAATAACAAGCTTCCAGTCATAATTTCAAAAGATTTGAGCCAAGATGAAAAGACCTCACTCATTAACGTTCTGAAAAACCAAAAACAAGCAATTGCTTGGAAACTTTCTGATATCCGAGGCATAGATCCAGAGTTTTGCTCTCACAAAATCCTTTTAGAAGATGATTACGAACCTTCAGTCCAACATCAAAGGAGGGTTAATCCTAAAATCCACGACGTCATCAAGAAAGAAGTAGAAAAACTTCTTGACGCAGGATTGATTTATCCGATCTCGGATAGTCCATGGGTTAGTCCGGTCCATTGTGTTCCTAAAAAAGGTGGTATGACCGTTGTCAAGAACGAAGAAAATGAGCTGGTGCCTACAAGATTAGTCACGGGATGGAGAGTTTGCATCGATTATCGAAAGTTAAACGAAGCAACTTGTAAAGACCATTTTCCGTTACCATTCATGGACCAAATGCTAGAACGATTAGCCGGCAACGAATTTTATTGTTTCTTAGATGGTTTTTCGGGGTATTTTCAAATCCCAATTGACCCTAAAGATCAAGAGAAAACTACTTTCACGTGCCCATACGGAACTTTCGCGTACCGTCGTATGCCATTCGGTTTGTGCAATGCACCCGGAACTTTTCAACGTTGTATGATGGCCATTTTTCACGACATGATAGAAAAAACGATGGAGGTTTTAGGACGATTTTTCATTTTTTGAAGATTCCATTTTTCCTCGTGTCTTGCCAATTTAGACAAAATGCTCAAACGGTGTGAAGACACCAAATTAGCACTAAATTGGGAAAAGAGCCATTTCATGGTTAAAGAAGGCATTGTTTTAGGACATAAGATCTCTAGAAAAGGAATTGAAGTCGATAAGGCCAAAGTTGATGTAATTTCAAAGCTTCCTCACCCAACGACCGTCAAAGGAATCAGAAGTTTTCTCGGGCATGCTGGATTCTATCGAAGATTTATCAAAGACTTTTCCAAAATCTCTCGACCCATGACCCATCTCTTAGAGAAGAACACTCCTTTCATTTTTTCAGAAGATTGCATTCTAGCCTTTCAAACATTAAAAAAGAAGTTAACCGAAGCTCCAATTCTCATTGCTCCAAATTGGGACCAACCTTTTGAAATCATGTGCGATGCAAGTGATTATGCAATAGGTGCGGTCCTAGGACAAAGAATTGAGAAGCATTTCCGACCAATTCATTACGCTAGCAAGACCATGACCGAAGCAGAAACAAACTACACAACAACCGAGAAAGAAATGCTTGCGGTAGTTTACGCTTTCGAGAAGTTTCGATCATATCTAATCATGAACAAAAGTGTTGTTTACACGGACCACTCCGCATTGAAATACCTCTTCAACAAGAAAGACGCCAAAGCAAGTTGCTTATGGGTCCCTACTTCTTCATGAATTCGATTTTCAGTAATTGATACCAAGGGAGCTGAAAACTATGCAGCCGATCACCTCTCTCGTCTTGAAAACCCGTATGAGAATGTTTTTGATCCTAAGGAGATTAATGAAACCTTTCCTCTTGAAACATTGAATACGGTGACTTCTCATGATGACCAAAATATCCCGTGGTTTGCCGATATAGCAAATTACCACGCGGGGAATTTTCTTATCAAAGGAATGTCAACCCAACAAAAGAGGAAGTTTTTCAAGGATATAAAGCATTACTTTTGGATATCCCTATCTCTTCGAACATGTGTATGATTCAAATCATCCGTAGAGGTATTTTGCCATGAAGCCTTGAAATCTCAAGGCGTACATGAAGGACCCATCGGGGGTTGGGTGGGGCCATCCACAGTGCCAACATTCACAGCTCGAAAGTATTTGATGCCGGTTTCTTTTGGCCTATGAATTTATAAGGATGCTTACGAATTGATCAAATCTTGTGATGCATTGTCTAAAACAAGGCAAGAATGTCACACCGTGATGAGAGTGCCTCAAAATGCAAGTCCAAGTTTGTGAAATTTTCGAATGTTTGGGTATCGATTTTATGGACCTTTCCCGTCGTCTAGAGAAGAGCCACCCCACCGCCACAAATATATTTCTGAGCCGTCGATTATATTTCCAAATGGGTTGAAGCCAAGGCGCTCCCCACCAACGATGCTAGAGTAGTTATTAAGTTCTTAAAATCCCTTTTCTCCCGATTCGGTACTCCTAGAGCAATTATAACGATCTGGACCCATTTTATAACGATAAGTTTGCAAAAGTCATGCAAAATATGTGTCACCCATCGTCTTATTTTTCCCCCCCCCAATAACCTCCTTACCACCCCGAAAAAAATGATTCAAGTTTGAAGTCACAATCGAGTCCAAAAGAATTTTAGAGGGAGGACGGTCGAGAAAACCGTGCCTCAAGTCCGACAAAACAATTTGATGCATTATGGGCTTTTAGGACCGCTTACAAGACTCCAATTGGATGCACTCCGTACAAATTAGTCTATGGAAAAGCATGTCACTTACCCGTCGAACTAGAACACAAGGCTTATTGGGCTCTTAAGCATGCCAACTTCGATCTCAAGACTGCAGGTGATCATCGAAAGCTCCAACCTAATGAACTTAGCGAGCTTCGTGATCAAGCTTATGAGAATTCGCTAATCTACAAGGAGAAGACAAAGAAACTACACGATTACAAGATAAAGAACCGAATCTTCAATGTTGGTGATCAAGTCTTGCTTTTCAACTCCCGATTAAAGATTTTCTCCGAAAAGCTCAAATCCCGATGGTCCGGACCTTTCACAGTCACCGAAGTTTATCCTTATGGCACTGCCAAGTTGTCTCATGTCGATGATTTGAATTTCAAAGTCAATTGCCACCATCTTAAGCATTATTATGGAGGGGATACACCACTATTGGTTATCCCGGACCTCCAAACTTTCCCTAAGGACAACTAAATTCAGGGATCGAGTCGAGCTTGCGACTCGGTGACCAAAACAACCCTTCGTGGAGGTTCACCCCATGCTTACCTTGTCTATTTTCTATTATCTAATGGTTTTGTGTTGAAGAGAGCTTGAACCTTTGCGATTTCTCGATGTTTTATTGCTTGTTTGGTTGTGATTTAGTAGATCGAACCATCCTAATTTTTTGAGCCTCTCTGTCCGGTTGATTTTTCCCGTTCTACTCGAGCTTCTCATCCATTGTGTGAAATTAGTTTGGGGAGATCCGATATCCTTTCATCATTATCGATTCACGTTTATCTTTCATACTTCAAAACAATTAATTTTCGTAGAGACCCGACCTTAAACATTGAGTACAATGTTTCGTTTTAGTTTGGGAAGGAATCTATCGATTTGATGTTGCTTGCTTATTGTTTTGTTCTCACGTACCCGTTTTCCCACAAAAATAGCAAAATTTTTAAATTTAAGTCAAAAAAAATAATTGCGAAGTTTTGTTTCTCACGTACCTCACTTTAAAAAATAATAAATTTTCGCAAATTTCTTCTTTAGAAATGTTTAAATATGCGAAGAATAAGAATGCTAGTGTTAATTTACAAGTCATGACATTAAAACTAGAATAGTGGTTTTCTTTCAAGCTCATAATGAATAATTATGGCTTTTCTCCTACTTACTTGTTTCACCTTTATATGAATGTTTTTATAATAGAGTTATGCGGTTTTTTTGGTTAAATACTTAGCTAATAGAAGGTTTCTTTTATGCCTTTGTGGATTAGGATGAGTTCACATCAGAATACTGTATATGCATATTATAATGTATCATATAAGAAAATATTTTGCTTATCCTTAAAGACCCTTAGGTATATGCGATAATAGAATTCATTAATAATCCTAGACTGATAAAAGATGTTGTATCTTGCCGGCGCACAACCGATTTACAGCCTCTAAAAGTCGAGGAATTACCGATATCGAAATATGTTTACTACATCTTGTCGAGGCGTGCCGATATTGTAGCCTTCTAAAGGACTAACGTTTTAATAATGTTCTTAATTTTTGTCTTATTTTGTGCCTTAAAGAGCCTAAGGGTAAATGTGCAAATTAATTGGTCCATTCAGTCTTAAAGATCCTTAGGTATATGACATGAATGGTTGGCCTGCTTAAGTAGCCTAATAAAAGCCATATTTTGGTTGCTCTCATTGACTTAATCTTGATGACATTTGGGATCTTTAGAAAAGGGCTAGAGCTAATTATTGTGTTCTTAACCGTATGCTTTATTTTGGAATTAATAAGGATCGAAAACAAAAAGTCTTTAAAGAGCCTTCGGGTATATGACTAAGTAAAATCTTAGAATACAAAAGTAGGAGTTACGAGAGAAATGTAAGTACACAATAAGTATTTATGATATATAAGTGTCATGACTTGTAATTGACAATGATCTTGTTTTTAAGCTTAGCATGGGAAAAGTAAAAAAATCGGGATGATGAAGTTATCTTTTAGACACATTAAATGTTCTTTTTATTCCATGATCCTTAAAGTTACCAATGAGGTAATGAAAACAATACATTATGTCAACACAAATAAGTTGTATTTATGAGTTTAATACAAGAAAAATCATAAAAAGAGAAAAATCTTTGAAAATGGGAACTCGGGTGTTTTATAACTTGTGTTCTCTTAACTCTCTCAACAAAAATCTTTTGCTACTTTTCAAAGGTTTAGTTTGGGGAAGTTTCGAGGAATTTGGTTATAAGGCATGTGATATTGCGTGAGGACACACAATCGTTTAGTTTGGGGAATTTTGATAAGTGTAAAATACACATATCCATTTGTACTTAAAATAACCCAATTAAACCTAAAACAGACCAAAAATGGCAAAAATATGCTTGTATTTGAGTTTTGTGTGTGCAGGTACGGATATATCAGAAATCACAAGAAAACAGTCAAAAACGAGCAAGCACGGACACGAGAATCAAAAGAGTACAAAAAGAAGCCAAAGAATCAAAGCCGAAGCCAGAAAAGTCAAGCCTCAGTCAAATCCAGTCAAAATGGTCAAACATTGGTCAACAAAAGTAAACCAATAAAAGACAAGACCCAAAGTGTTTCACTTTAGCCCTCCAAGTTTCACAAAAGTCCAAAAATAACCCCTCACCTCTTATTGGGCCTTAAAAACCTTAATGGGCCTGAAAAACCCTAAAATTCTATACCCGGATCCAAGCCCATAACCATAAGCCCAAAACCCTAGTCCATTTTCCTTTTCATAAACCACAAGGACCGATTCTGCCAATTCCTAAATTCTTTTTACACTACAAAAAGAGAAATGCAAAGAGAGGGGCCAATTGTGCTAATGTGTCAAAGTTAAAACTGAATTTACCCAATTCAGTTATAATTTGGGCGCCAAACCCAATCACTATTCACCCGTCGTCCCAAAGTTTACCATACACTCAAACCAAAGGGCTTTCCAAAATTGATGGGCAAGATAGGTAATTCAAGCGCTCATTAGCAAGATAGCAAGGAGAAATTAGTCAAAACAAAGGGCTTTCAATTCCTCACTCAAGCTAAGAGGCCACGTATGACGAGGAGAAGCACACAAGGTGTGTGGGTTTTGCACTAAAGCCTCTCACAGAAGTAACACAAAGGTCACATCAAGGATTGCCAGCTTGGCAATCCATGTGATCCCAAGAAATGATCCAACGGCTTACAATAGCCCTCCAATGATTGGGAAATGAATGGCAGAGATTTATGATGCAAGCAAAGGCCTAGAATGTTCAGCTTCGGACTATAAATAGACCCTCTCATCACACACACACGATGTCTTCTTTTCTTTTTCCTTTCTAGATTTTTTAGTCTATATAGATTTTAAAGCTAATAAAATGTGTTAATCATGTAATTTCTTTTAAAGTATGTAATTCACTCTTTTATTTAATGAAATTTAGTTTAAGGTCAGTTATAAACTCTCTTTTCTTTTTATTCAATAACTCCTCTTGAATAAGCCAAAATTGTCTTAATAAGCAAAAAGCTCATATAACTCTTTCCGTCTATAATTAAATAGAGCTTAGTTAAATTCAGTTATAATCATACCTAAACCTTAAATCAGTAACTTCAATATCATGGACGTTTAATGGATTTGACTTATTTGGAAGAGAGATAATCTGAAGGATCTCTAGGAACTAACTCCTAGCTTATTAATAAGCTAGGAGAGCTTGAAGCTGCCCTTTTGGGACCTCTTGTTTAGCTAGAGGTAGAGTAAGTTTCCTTTTTAGATTACTTGTATTTCATAATTTAGCTTAATTAGTTATAGCATAATTCTTAGATCTGCTTGCTTGCTTAAATAACTAGCTTATATGTGCTTATATCTCTTTTAATTTGCTTATTAGATTATTTAGTTAATCTGTTTTTGCTTATATTAAGTTTAGATCATAGTCTTTCATATAATATTGTCTTAAAAACCTTAAAAAACCAAAAATAGTAGAAAATTAGTTTAAATCTTAGATTATTGCTTAATCAGTTGTTAATTCATGTTAGTAAGGGTTGTTATAAGCTAAAAATAATCTGGTATTAGGCTCTTGTTAATTAGATTTCACTTTAAAAGCTTTTCTCAAAACTGTCAAGTTCTGAAAGGGGTGTTTGGCATAAGCAAGTTTGACCTCATAAAGTCAAAAGGTTTTGTGCATTTCACTTGAGTCAGTTTGGATTTCATTTATAATCAGTAGGAATAGAGATTTCAAAGTTTAGTTTTAAAAATTTAAAAAGTTATGGCTTATTTTGTCATCTCAGCACCAGGGTACTTTATAGTTTAAGATTTGATTGCTTTATTTTAATCTAAGTTGTCTAGAACCTTGTGTGTGGTTGAATTGTGTTGTATACACTTAAATAGAGTGTATTGTGCAGGCTTAACCCTTAAGAAAGCCTGCATTTGAGTCTTTGTGGTATTGCCAATTGCACCAGTAGTACTAACATAAGTTAGTACTGCTGATATTAAGCCGGCTATTTTAAGCCCACATTGTGTAGGATTTAGAACTTTAACTTTTAGTATTTTATAGTTTAGTTATAGCTTAATATAGATTAAGACTTACATTTTATTTTCTAGCTTATTGTCCTAGCTTAATTCAGCTGTCAAAGTCACTAAAAAAACCTGAAAACACCAAAAACAGTAGGAAATTAAGTAGATTCTTAAATTGATAATTTTAGCTTAAGGTAGTAGTTTTTATAGCTTAAATAGATAGTTTATTAGTAGTTGCATAAGTTCTTATAAGCTCTAAATCTGAATAGCTTTTTAGCTTTTAGCTTAATTTGATTTTGGCCAATTTTAGCTTATGCTTGAGTTAGCCATTTCATAACATTTTCAATAGCTGAAAAGTGTTCCCACTTTTGGTTCTTTTTCTTCAAATAGTTTAAGCACACTCTTAGGAGTTTTAGCACAGCTTTTAATGTTTACTTAAGCTTATTTTAGCTTTTTGCACTTAATTTTAGCAAAACCAAGGATAAGCCCCTGTTTCTGTTAACAGCCTTAATATAACGGTTAAGAGCTTATTAGTGGGTTTCAGACTATATGCTTTTGTTAAAGTTGTTCTCCCCAACTTATTTTATAATTTTGCTTCTTTAAGTTTTTGCTGAAAAGCACTTTTTATTTTCAACTTATTTTTAAGCCTAAAATGGACTAAGTTTGAAATCGGGTTAGTTTTCAGGGTAGGTTTTGTAATTTTTGATATGTGCCTGTTAACTAAGTTGAATCCTTTGTCAGTTTAGTGTAATAGCACTGTAGTCCTTCAAGGACAACAGCCATTAGGTCCCTAGTTAAGTCCTTCGTTTAGTCTTAGTTAGTTGTATATTTTTAATAATAAATAGGGATTATCTTTTAATTATTAATTAAGATTAATAAAATAAAAATTAGGGCTCTTAATTTTTTATAATTTCTGCACTTTTTCTTTATGTATGTAATTTTTATAACAAATTTTAGGATTTAATAGATTTTTAATAGATTATTATTTTTAAAGAGTTGTTTAAATTAGTTTAAATTTTAGAAAAAAACATATCCATTTAAGTCTAAAAAGCCAAAAATATAATTCCTTTTTCTAAAATTTTCTCTTTACTTATTTTACTTAGGAAAAATATAATTTCAATTATTCTCATTTTTTTATTTTTAGGATTTAATTAGAATTAAATAAGTTTTTAATTAATAAAAAATTTCAAAAATAATCTAAAAAAATATTTTAATTTTTCTTTAAATTTTATTTTATCCTAATTTAGGTTTAGAAACTTAGTTTGAAATTTTAAGGTTTAATGTTAGTATATTTGTTTAATTGTCGTGTTTTATTTGTTTTTCGTATTTGTTTAGTTGTTTAAATTGCCTTTAATTTTCAATTTTAGTTGTTGCTTTTTATTTAGTAAATATAGATTATCTAAAATTTCTTTGCTTCATTCAAATCAAAATCCAAGCTTAAACGAGGTTTCAATTTCACTAGTCGTTGGGGAAACGACCCGGGTGATCATATTTACCCGGTTAAATATACGTATTATATATTATATTATATATATTCTTGAGAGTGAATTTTCCTTAGAGAATTTTCTTAAATTGCTCTTTGAAGTATTATATTTTATATATATTTTGGGTATATAAAACTTCAACACCAACAACTTATTAAGAAAAAGGTCATTGGTAGTCAAATTCTTAATAACTACATTATCATCTCCTCCTGCATAAAAATCCATAAAACTTAAGTCTTCATCATCACTAGAACAGTAAGCATCACTAGACTCGTTAGCCTCATCATCAACCATGGATTCTGCCTGTTCTCTAATATCTATAGCATCATAACCATGATGCTTTACATACAAATCAATTACCCATTTAGATTCATAACCAACTAGTTAAATATGCCTCAACATCAACATCATTCTTAAGTTCTGTAATACCTATTCTTAATGGAGTGCCTACTTAGCAATAATACAACTTAGCAACTCGCCCATGAAATATGTGCCTAGTTACATCACGAGAAGCAACAAATGACAAGCCTTCAAAATTGATATTTGTTATTTGTTTTTCATCACCATTCAAATAATGAAAAAGATCCATTGTAAAAAGACCATTGTGTATTAGATTAACCGTAAAAACACGATTCCTATCAGGTTTACCTTTACCCATCATGTTTATTAACTTAATTACATAGAATTGAATATTGGGTTACAAAATTGAGAATTAGGGTTAACAAATTGAGAGTAAAAGTTCATGTGATTTGGGGAAAAACTGTGTATGACAAAAAGGGGTGTTATGTTTGACTTTTATTAAGGGGGATTCGGGTATTAAAGAGGGGTGTTAGTTTTATCCATTAAAGACTTGTAATAAAAAATTAATTAAAAATGATGACGTGTACTACTTAGACGGTTTCAGTAGGTCACCCGTTGCAAAAATGGACGATATTGGTAGCATTGGAACAAATCTAAGGGTTACAAGGGTGATAAAATGATTTTAGTAAGTTCATTACCTAAGTTTAGAAATTTTGGTAAGTTCATGAGCTATTTATAGACTTAATCCTTAAAGAAATACCTTATTATTGATCAAAACTTTTGAATGAAACAATTTGATTGTTGGTAGTCGAATCTATCTTCATCATTTCCTCCAATTCATCAACCCCCTATTGTTAAACGTTGATTGGTTGCACCTATGATTGTCAATAGATCCCCCTATTGTTGGACGAATTTTTGAACCTCCAAAATTGCTACCCTCACGATTCTTGTGGATCGATACCCTTACGAATTTTTGGCATAGTGTAACTCCTGTCAAGTTCTTTCATAAATTTGGTTAAACCATGATCCATGTACTCTCTGGACCATATCACACCAACAATATGGGTTTTTAGATCTTCTACACCATTGACCATCCAATATACTTACAAGTTAACTAATGCAGGACGCGAAAGCGAATTTTGATAAACCTTAGTTTTAAGAGTTGATAAAGGAAGATAAAATCTCTATAAAATAAAACTCTAACAAGAGATAAAACTCTAAAACACGATTTTATTAATAATCTAATGACCAAAAGATATCAATTACAAAACCCTTAACCCTATACTTATCTTGTAGAACAAGAAAAATAATTAAAATAAAAATAATATACTTTCTTAATTAAACAAAATACTAAAACATAGAAATAGAAGCCCTACGAAACCTAATCTTGTATTCAATCGATATTTTTAGAGCAACATACACCCACAAATTATCCGTCTTACGTTATAAGAAAAAGTGTTGACAGCTCAACACTTTTCCCTTATAAATCAGAGAGAAAAGTGCAAATATGCTCCCTGTGGTTTGCAAAAATTGCAGACTTACTCCCCAACTTCACGAAAGTGCAGGTGAC